>JARHVA010005489.1:0-30000 GCA_037957365.1 Torreya grandis
AGTCTAGTAAAAACTAGTTTTAAAAAAATATTGACATTTCATAACACCCTATATCATTTTAAATCTCTAAATGAATTTTTTACCCCAAAATCTATTCAAAAGTCACCTTTTGAATCCCTTTTAGTACTCTGTCTGGCCTAATTAGGCCTCTCTTTCACCTAGACATACACAATATTATATAGTTATATGTTCCCATATGATATTGACTAAAACCATTTAAAATATACTATTATACATCCTCCCCTAAAAAATATACATGTTTGAAGAATTTCTATTCACAAAAATTCTTGAAAAGTGAGTTTTCATCTCAAAACCCTAGTTTAGGGTCTCCATAGACTATATGTGCCTAAGAGGAATGAAATTGAGGTTTTAAATTTTCAATTAAGTTTATAAATATGATATTTAATTTATTTGGTCTATTAAAAAATTCATCACATTATTCCATCAATTTTTTTCCAACTTGAATCTTTTGCTCAACAAATAACTCACCTTCTTGTTCTCACTATGTATACAATCATAGTCTACATGGGTCAGAGAGAAAAATATTGAGTCCTTATATGATAAATAGGGTTTTTAAAGATTTATAAGGGATTTTTAGGCTCTATAACAAATCCAAAATTCATTTCCAATCATTTTATGTTTAGATTGACACCTCTATAATACCTTTTCACCAAGTTCTATATATTGGCTATGTGCATGGTGTCACAGTCATAGGGTATAGATTGGTTCTTTCATCCTTAAAACTAGAAACATGTAAATACATATAAAATTAATTTCAATAATTTTAATTAAATGTCTCATTAATTATTATAGAATATCAATTCCATGTTTCTCTTTGATTCTCTTCACACATAGTGCTTTCTCAGGTATCTTATGACAGTGTACAAGAAATAGGGTTTGTAATCATCCCTAAAAAAGTGATAAATTATATTATATTATTATTTTCACCCATTGTGATATACTAATATTTCATACAAATTAATATTAAAAATCATTTTGTAAACATCATACAGTCTTACAGATCATTGATGCATACTCAAGCACTTATCTTTAATGCAAAACATAGGTTACAAGCACATACAGTTAGTATATGAAAATGAGAGTTATTTTATTTATTTTATTTCATATAAAATATATTACACTTAAGATTACATCCTAAAACCATATCCAAAACAAAAAACTACAATTTTTATAACTATAACTGCTCTAACCACCTTTTGCCTTTCCCATGGTCACTAACAAGTAGTTTTAGACAATGAAACAAAACATCAAGGTTGATTTATGTACAAGTATAAATTAATGTCCATGTTATACACATGGTGTAATAAAATGAGTCACATCGACCCTTTAACACTTTGATTTTTACTTCCACTACCCCTACAACCCCTAAACTAGACCAAAACCATTCAAAAATTCAAATTGTGAAAATCATCAAAAAAATGCCAATTTGAAAATATAGAATGCATAAGAACTCATAAAAACTTTTTAAAAATTCCAAAGTGTGTACCAAGACTCTTAATATATGTTAAAACACCCTAATAAAGCTAATTAACCACTTAAACACTTGACCAAACAAAAATTGGCTAGACAACATAGGTCATGTAATGATGCTCCTGTATCACACTTATCCAAACTTGAATGCTTGAAATTGATGTAAAATAATCTAAAAATTAGTTAATTAACTATTTTAACTTTAATCTAAGGATACTAGATAAACAACTAATATTATTACTTGAATATAGTGTAAAATTATTTTGAATTCAAAAACAAAATAATCATCATATTGAGCTTACTCATTCAATGATTTAGATAATTATAAAAAAAAAAAGAATGAAGTTTCATAATTATTTACAAAATAAATACAATTATTAAAAGATTAATAATTATTCATAATCTTAGATAATGAAGACTATTTTAAATAATGAATGATACACACTTGGATCATTTACCATAACTTGTGATTGGGTTCATGAAACTTAGATTATTTACATTTGTCCATTATTGATAAATTAATTCAAAAGTAAACTAATTATTCATATTATTGAAAAAAATTACCATATAAGTGGTTTTCATGCCATAACATGATATTTAAAATAATAGTGACTATTTTCAAACAAAACTAAAAGTTAAGTTCGGATCAAGATTCTCATAGGTATAACATACAAATAATTTACATTAGATATATAATCACTTATCATTTGTTTGATATATAAATAGGCTTGTAGGTTATATATAATTAATGTGTAACAGTAATAAAAATTAAATCACATTATAAACTTATGTTTCAATGACTAAGTTTGAAGGCATTGCAATCCTATGTTGAAATTTGTAACATAATTACAAATTTACATGTAGGAATTGCAATTCCTTTGAACCTAGTTGTTAAAAAAAAATAACAACTAATGAATAGTCTCCTTTAACCAGCCACATAAGCATTTAAAGTTATCAACATTAGAAGGCATAAGCATTTAAACTAAAAACTATTGAATAGTCTCCCGTTGATATTTGTTTAATTCTTTAATACTCTTAATGAGAAGCATGACCAATTACAATACATATTATATAACTATATAAAGTTATATTAGAACTTTATATGATTTCAACTAGAACATGGGCAATAACAATTTATTTAAACTCCAATACACAAGAAACTGATTAATTTCATAGAGTATGTAAAGTTCAATTTCCAAAACTAATAGTTAGTTAATTTATCCTAAATTAATAATTTAAGAACCAAATTACATATTGTTGTTCTCAGAAAAACACTAGAATTTTTAATCACCCCAATATAAATTATTATTATTATTATTATTATTATTATTATTATTATTATTATTATTATTATTATTATTATTATTATTATTATTATTATTTTCAATTACTTTCACATTAACATTCCTCACTATACACTTGAAATAATCTAAATCGATACTAAGAACATGTAAAACTCATCTTACGCAAAAAAAAAAGTTAAGTAAAAAATATTTCAACTAAAATCTATGATAAATCATCATATCATACATTTAAATTTCAATAAACCATAAGCCATTACAATTTAATGCACTAATCATGATTTAGTCATATAAGTTTATACACTATTGAAAATAGATAGGAAGAAAAAATTGCATCTATGATATAAACTAATGTATAACAACTTCTTATAATATGATTTTACCCTTAAGGTATTCAAGAAAGACAAAACAAAATTTAGAAATGAGAAACCTGACCACCCTTCTAACTACATGAGCTATCCTTTGTTGGCCTTATACCACCCCATCCATTAGTTAGATGTGGAATTAAGTAACAAGGATAGATGAAATGAGTTGACCAATAATTATGAGCTTATAAAGATAATAAATAATCTGCTAGACTCAAAAGGGAACATTAATACTAAAATAAATATTTAGTCAAATGATAAAGTGATAAGACCATTAAAGAGAAAAATATCTATGATTAGATTCAACGCTATTATTCATCTAGTGAATAGATTAGTTGACATTCATGGATCAATAATTACTTGTTGAATCCATAAACCCCAATATTTATATATAATACTTCATTCAAGTATTCTAGTTATCGAATAACATTAAAGATAACCAAGTCTACATTGATCTCCTACATCTTATCAATATAAGATGACACTAGAAAGAATCCAAAGCACAAATTTCATTTAAAATCCTTGTTGGAAATGAGGATCAAAGTTCTCATATCAAGCAACATTTATTATCAAATGAAAAAACTTAACTCAAATATAAAATAATCATACAACAATATGAAACTCAGATTTTACCTCCACATTTAGACATTGGTATCCAAAATTGAACTCAATGATTATACTAACTAAAACCTAGTTGAAAAAATAAACACAAATTAATACCAATATTGAATGTCCATATAAAATTAGGTTTCTAAAACTTTCATAAATTTAAATGCAAATGCACACTTACAATATCCAATAAATTCATAATTTACTATTCCAAAGAAAACTCAAATACACAACAAAAGTATTCCAACACAATATAAACTTAGTCAAATAGCTACTAAGATTTAACCAAAAATACATCACATAACAAAACTATGGATTACCAAGAACAAACAACTTAAGATACCCAACAATGGTTTACCCAAATAACCACCATAGAAAAACACATTAAGGATTCAAAAACCTAATGTAGTCACATGAAAACTTTACAAATTTTACTCAGTTTGATCCCAAATATAAATATGCTTAATCTATAAATAAAATAATAGAATTTACCATAATAACTCAAAATAAATAGAATGGTTACTCATAGAATAAAACAAAACAAAAAATAACTCAATTGACATTTCACATGAACCCAGTTTTTAAATCATAAAGAAATTAAATTAAATATCCAAAATAGAGTTTCTAAACTTATCCATGCTTTAAAAATGGTTGTATCGAGTAATGTAGTGTCAATGGGAAGTCTCTCTACTTTTCATTACATATATCCTAGAGAATAACCATCATGGTAACATTGAAAAATAAACAAAACTTACTTGCTACTCACTACCAAAAAATATAGATACTTATGGTCTGCAATTAAGAAGAAAACTCTACTACTTTTACCTTCCCTATTTGTGCATCAAACAGAGGTTTCTAGAACTATCTTATGGCTACAAATGAAGACTAAAAATCACCTACATTTACAATGTCTTATTCAACAACTGTGGTCGATAAATAAAACCATTATTTTCATGATCATCACTAGTCTCTAATAAATATGCAAATTCATAATGGCAAGTAACTTCACAAACTAACCAATTACTATGGCCTTTAAAAAGGTCTTGGGTTGGCTGAGCCCAAGCAGAAAAAAAAAAAAAAAAAAAACCAAGTCCAAAATCCATTAGAATTTCGATGTCTAATCAAGTCAACAATAAAGAAAAGATGAAAAAAAATTGTCCAATGAAACAATGTTACAATAAAAGATTATAAAAAAAATAAAATTATCAGAAGTGAAAACAAAAATGAATCTAAATGATAAGTTAATAAAAAACAATAACAAAGATTTAATGTGATAACTAAATTGAGACCTCCTAAAACTAATAAATGAACTGCATAGAAATATTAAGATGAACAAAAGCTCAAAATAATCTTGATTCAAGTGCATGGTCAAATAAATTGGCATCACCCCCACATAATCTACTACTGAAGTACACAATCAACCTAAATCATAAAACTTGACCATGCAATAATTAAAGTAAGACATCAACAATATTTGGATGAGGTATAAATATGAAATATAGTAAAGTAATTATAAAATAAATTTAATATCAAATAGGATATAATAATGTATCTATGAAACTATCATATCCACAACATGAAATCATAGTGAGGAATCTCAACCAATGTTAATGTTAATGTTAAAAATACATAATTAATTAAATCAAATATATAATAGTTATAACCAGTTACTCATACTAAACAATATCCAATTTGATGAACAAGTAATGCAACATAAGATAATGAAATGCATTGGAAAATGAGGTTATGACATCCTCCCATTATTAAAGAGGATCCATATTCATGACTAAATAATGAAGGATAATACTGCCTAAAAATATGTTCATCTTCCTTAGTAACATTTATTTCACTTAACATATCCCATTAGATCAAAATTTGTAAAATATGTATGTTTCATAGTCTAATGTTGTGATGGTCCAAGATCATCATAGGTTCTAACTTCATATTTTCCTCTTCTAAAACCTAATTTTTTCTAATCAAAGACATGTGAAGGAATAGGTTTACATACTTTCTTAGTAAAATAATATGAAAAATGTTGTGAATCCTAGACAAAGAAGGAGGAAGGGATAATCAATTTGCAACATGCATAATCCATTAGATAATGTTATAAATGAAAAAATATATGAGTCCAACTTATAAGTCTTCCCAAACTTAATTGAACATTTTTTTGGTCTAACATATAGAAAAAACTTTCACCAACATTAAATTCCCAAGGAATTGTTTTCAAATCAACATTACTCTTTTACCTAGCTGAACAAACCTTAAGATTTTGGCATATCAGTGCCATTTTATTATCATATTATTCTAAAACATACATCCTAATAATATATCTATTTACCAAACTATCCCAAATAAATGTGGTTTACATGTACACTGACACAAAGCTTCAAATGGAGCCATTTTAATGACAAAATGATAGGTATTGTTATAAAAAGCCAACTAGATTTAGAAAATCTTCCCACTTGGTTTGTTAATCCATTATATACATTCTCAACATATACTCCACAACTTGGTCGAGTCTCTCTATTTGACCATCCATTTCCTGGTGATATGAAGAGATGAAATGAAATCGAGTCTCAAAGGCTATAGTCAAAGTTTGCTAGAACCTTGAAGTAAATAGTTTATCCCTATTAGAGATAACAAATTTTTTCATGTG
Source organism: Torreya grandis (assembly GCA_037957365.1). Classification (NCBI taxonomy): domain Eukaryota; kingdom Viridiplantae; phylum Streptophyta; class Pinopsida; order Cupressales; family Taxaceae; genus Torreya; species Torreya grandis. Next base: position 6,423 of record JARHVA010005489.1, read on the forward strand.
ATTAAGTTGAACAACTTCTTTGAGAAAATGTTTTTCAAATACGTAACCATCATTTATTATTTTACCATCAATAGAATGGTCAACTTTGGTAAATTTATTAATTACCACCAAAATAGTGTCATGTTTACTACATTACTCTATAAAAACAACAAAATCAAGTGAAAAAAAAAGCCACTTACCTTGTGAAATTTTTTGAGGATATAGGAAACCTCCTAGATAGAAATATTTACCCTTAAATTTCTGACATTCTAAACATTTTTCCATAAAATCAACAACATTATACTATAAACCAGGCTAGAAATAATGCCTTTTCAGCTCATATGTCAACTTTCTGACACCTAGATGAGTAAAATGAGGTGATTTATGAGATTATTTTAGGAAAATATTCTAAATGTCTCCTCACATGGTCACATAAGTTCTATTTTTATGAATTTATAGGCCATCATTTTCCATATAAAAATAAGAAAATTTATTTGCTAAAGGCTATCAACCAAACATGCACTTATTTCATAACATAATTCATCAGAAAACTATTGTTCTATAACAATAGTTCTCAAATTTATTTGAAAAATAAACAAGGCAACAAGATAGATGCATTCATTAAAAGCATCAATTACATGATTCTCCTTACCTTTCACATATTTAATGTACATATCAAAATTTATCACAAATGCAAGCCACCTATATTGGCAAGCATTGAGATCATCTAAGGAAAATAAATAATGTAGGATACAATGATTATATTTTACCTTAAAATTCTTACCCAATAGAAAATGCTTCCATAACTTAAGAACATGCACAATGACAAAAATCTCTAAGTCATGCATGGTATAATGTTTCTCATGCTCCTTAAGCATGCATGACTTATAATCCACAACTTTGTCATCCTGCTAACAAACACCAATAAAACATTTTTTTAGGTGTCAACTCATATTTTAAAATTACCATTAGGATCTATAAGAATAAGTATAGGTACTATAGTTAAAAAAATATTTAAACTTATTGAAATAATCTTCAAACTAATAAGTATAAACAAATATCTTAACCTTACACTACAAAGAATTTATTGAATTGGCCAAGTTGGAAACATTTTCCACAAATCCCCTGTAGTAACTACTCAAGGCCATAAAGTTGCCTACTTCATGTACATTTGTAGAAGAATGTCATTCTTGGATAAATTTTTTATTAGTTTGGCCCATATCAATACCATCCATAGATATGATGTGGCCCAACTAATGGATTTAAAACTAAAAGAAGGCACATTTAGAAAGCTTACCATAAAGCTTGTGATGTCTTATCATTTTCAAAACTAAACACAAATGTTGTTCATGTTATGTTAAGTTCTTAGAATATATTAATGTGTTATCAAGGAAAAATAGAATAAAATTATCCAAATAATCCTTGAATACATTATTCATTAGATTCATAAAATTAATTGGTGCATTTATTAAACCAAAATACATTATCGTAAACTCATAATGAACACATTGAGTTTGGAAAAATGATTTATGGATATCCTCTTCATTCTTAACTGATAGTAGCCTGATCCTAAGTCAATATTAAAAAATAATGTTTCACCTTTCATTTGATCAAACAAATAATATATCCTTACTAAAGGATAATAATTTTTTATTATGAAATTACTCAGCATGTAGTAATCAACACACAATCTAAGTTTTCTATCCTTACTTTTCACATAAACTATAGAAGAACCCCAAAGAGACACTTTTGGTCTGATACTTCCACTATATAATAGTTATTAGAGCTGAAAGTTTAATTCTTATATATTATCCAGATTCATATGATATGAATCCTTATATTTAGGGTTATATTTTAACATAGCATCAGTGGAAAAATCAAACTCATGCCTAGGAGGAGGTCTAGGCAATTTCATAGGTAAAACATAAAAAAATCATTCAATAAAGGAAAATATTAGAAAACAGGTTCCTTATATTTGGTTTACTCTTACATGTGAACAGTAAAGAGTTTACAACCTTTTCACATAATATTTTTTAGCTTTAGGTCTGAAAGTAACTTTCATGATTTAGGTTGGTGAATTCTATGGACTTTGACAATGTTTCTCTAGTCATCACAACATTTCACAACCTTATGGAAACAACAAAGTGTGTATTTGTATTGTTTTAAAAAATCCATTCCTAAAATGAGATCATAATATCCAAAAGTTGCTAAAAATAAATTTAATTTAGTTCTAAAAACACTTAAGTTAAGCTCCACTTCTTCTAACCATTCAAAAATTGGCAACCTTTTGCTTTTACAAAATCAACCTCCCAAACTTCCCTTAAAACAAGAAATTTAATTTTATGTTTATCTAGAAAAAAAAGATAATTGAAATAGTTTTCTTCCCAATAATCAATTAGAATTGGAACAAAAAAACTACTTATAATACCTATAGTTTCAATAGGAGTAGCTTGAAAATTGACATTGTGATTATCTACAGCTGTATACACCCTATGATTAGCTCATTACCCAAGTTTCATATTAGGTAAATACATATTATAGTTATTTTCACCACATTTATAGAATTTAAAGTTACTATGAGGTGCTATATCAATAATATTTAATCTGAGGGTAGGTACATGTGGGTTAACTGGATTCACATTTTATTTAAAATTCCCAATTTTAGAGAGATTTAGTTTTTAAAATTATTATTTTTCCAATGAAACTTATTGAAACTACTATTTATCCTTGTGAATATATGATTTTGATTAGTATTTTTGAAAGTTTTAGGCATGGGAGAAATATTATTGGCCTTAGATTGTTGTTTCTTTATTTCAAAACCTTCTTTCTCATTGTACCGATACTTTTCCTTATCTTTTTCTTGATGAACATATTCAATGACAGGTATCAAGGTTTTTGGGTTGTTCATTTTGAATTCATGAATCTATATTTATTTACAAACTAGATTTAAATTTTTTACTTTGGTGTCATCATCATGCATATAATTCACATGGAAAAATATATTCATAAACTTGTTATCATATTCAAACATAGTCATATTTTCTTATTTTAGTAACTAAAAATCAATTTTCTTTCCTTCCTTAAAATTAACAGTCATATATATTTTTTAAAACTACCTCTCAAATATAGGCTAGGTAAGTGTCAAAGGTTGTTATCCTTCTAAAGCACATGGATGATTCCACTATAATGTTGTAAGTCCAAGTAGTTGATATTTATTACCATTCATTTTACATTTGAGGGCATATTATGCAGATTATTTTTTTTTCCAAGTGAACCAACCATGCATACACTACATCACCTAATTTTTCACCATAAAAAGTAGGTTTTTGAAATATTTTTGAGTTCCTTTATGATGGGGTCAACTTACATCAATGTTAACTCTTGGGGTTCATGCTCACCTCCTACCCATTTATTTAGCTTGGTTAATTCTTCTTAGGAGACACCCTTAATGTTGTTCAATCTAAATTCATTAGTTTCTAATTTGATTTGTAGAACATTTAAGGATTTTAATTATCACATCCTAATTTATATCTAAGATGAATAATTTGTTTGATTTGTGGATTATTATGGTTGTTTTTTGATTAACTATTGTTTGATTAATCTTTATGTCATATGTTGATTATGGTAAAAAATATATGTTGTTTAATTTACATGATTGATTTGTTATGAGATAGATGTATTTTTATATGCTAATTATGTTTATTATTTATACAATAATATTTCATCGATATAATTATGTTTTGGGATAATTAATTTCATTATTGTGATGTGGATGTAGGACACATCCATCCCTTAGAGTATGATGAAGGGTGGGCATCTTTAGAGAGTAAGGTGTAGATGGAGGCACTGGGGGACGATAGAGTAGAAACACAAGAAACCCACATATATACCATAGTAGAATAATATGTGTTGTGATTATTATTATGATTTAGATAGTTACGGTATGTTTTGATTATTTTTAAGTATGTCTACTATGATCTTTTGTTATTATATGAGTAGGTTGTTTGATTTCTTTATTTTACTAATCTATTTGTTTTGTTAAAGGAAAAAAAGGGTTCTAGAGGGACCCTCCCCATACACAAGAACCACAACTAACATGACGAGAGAAAAAAAGGATTAACAAACATTATAAATAAAGACAAGTCCATAAGAATGAAACAACATAAACACAATAGAGAAACAACTGACACATAACCTTCATCACAAAATAAATAATACTAACTATGGGTTTTCTTCTATTCGTCATATGTTATTGACCACTCCTAAGTCATACTCTAAAAGTTCTTATCCAGTCCACTTAGTAGTTTGTCCTTCTCATTCATGGTAGTGACCCCTTTAAGATTATTTTTGGGCCTTATACCATCCTCATTGTGTTTTTCATTATTAAAAAACATAGACAACCTTCCATACTTTGCATTGCATTATTTACCATAACTTTGTTGAACTTATAATTGGTTTGAGCTTATATTTGAATTCTTTGTTACCATTTTCTAGAATAGTAATTCTGTTAGTAAGAAATTGAATTTGAGTAGAATTTTTTAATTTTTTCTCCTTTGTGAAAAAGAGCCCATCCTTATTGAAATTGTCAATTTCCCTATTTAGGCTAGTATGATTGTTCATTAACCATTGAAGAAAATATTTATGTAGGTTCACCTCATCCTCCATTTTATTTAATTTTCTTTAATTCCTGACCATATCCTTCATATAATTAAGATCAAATTTGGTTTGAACATTTGGTTGAGGATCACTAGTATTTACACCAATATTTTCATTATTACCCATGCTACTTGATGCACCCTGCTTTTCCCATTCCTTAATGAAAGGTAAATGAGTCTTGATGGATGTATCATGTTCCTTGATAGTGTGATTATCACTCTTTCTATGAGTATGCTCCTATATATCAATCACTAACTGTGGGTCCTAAAAGTGATGATCATTGATGTGATCTTCCATGTAGTCTACCTTGCCATGAGGCAAAATTTATGCCTCACCTTCTTAGGTTAAGGTTTAAAACTACTTATCAAAATTAATTTGTAAGGCCAAATAGGAGAGACATTCATATGCTTCTTATTATTAATGGAATAATGAGGAATGGTGTTCTGGGCATTAAAAATCTAGTTGTTATTGTATTATTAACTATTAAATTATTGGTTTGATTGAATGAATATATTCATGTTTTAATGTGACTTACCATTGTTTTAATAAAAAATGAATGGTTGTATTGTACATAGCTGAGTTTTTATATTAATTGTGCTTGTTTGGATTTTTTATTATAGTAACAGACATGTTACATTATTTAAATTGATTGGTTTATTTAAATGGCTGATTACGTTATAAAGTTACTATTATCATTATAATAGTTAGCATGATTAAATGTAATTAGTGTTTTTGACTTATGAATATAGATTAAGCATCAAATTAAATACTATGAAAAGTGTTTTATATAATATCATTATTTAATGATTATGTACATACCATTCTATTTGTCAAATCTTTTATAAAGGCTATGGTTATTTATCTAACCTAGGTAGTTAACTTCTAGTGAGTTCAAATACATTATGTTTAAATATTGGATGTCTTGATAACATAGTTGATAGTATTTTAATGTCATATATTTATTACCTTGTCATATATTTATTTTATTATATATACTTTTCAGTTGTCAACATTGCATGGAATAATATCAATTATGGACTTGTTTAGTCGGTCTACATGAGCTATGCAAGTTGATGATAGATTTGATAAAGTCAAAAGGCATACATAATATTAATGAAATATAATGATGATTTTAAATGGTTATTAAGAATTTTTTAGATTATTAGGGTTTATAATCTCTTATTTACTCCAATTAAAAATGATTCTTAGCAAAAATCATTTTGTGAGTTTGAAGGACTACATGAGAATGGTGGTAGATTGTGGCTTATTGGAAGCTCTATTGAGATATTTTTCCCTTCCATTGGTCTGGTTATTTTGGTCTAGCAAGAAAATAGGAGAATTTGGTGGCAATAAAGGAGGGGCAATAATAAAGGAGAGGAAAGGAGGACTGTGAAGAATAAATGATAGGAGAGTAGCGGGAAAAAAGAGAAGAAAGAGTATTTAAGCTAAGGAAGAAGATAGATATGACTTTATTGTCATTATCATTATCATTTACAAGTCAATGTTTTACATTAATTCATGTGTTATAATGAAGGATTTTTTAATTTGAAAATGCTTTACTATGTTTCTCAATTATTTTTAAAATTATAAAAAATAAAAAAGGGGTTGTATGTAGGATCATGTGGAAGGATAGGCCCTCCATAAAACCCTACATCCAAGCAATGGTAAACCTATTGGAAAGGGTAGAGTTGTAGGATTTCTTCATGATTATAATGGCTATATGCAAGATATATCTTAATTCCTAATTCAATTTGTAAATTCCTGTGAAATCATTAAATGAATTATTTATTTTATAAGGTATTTTGGATTAGGCCTTTGACTTAGTTTTGTTGTTGAATAAGTTAAAGTATATATACATTAAGGGATTAAAAATAGATTGAAATCTATTGTATGAGGTATTTGACTATGTATAACCCTAATTATGGGGTCTTTCATAACAAAATGAGATTGTCAATATTTATACATAAATATGTATATATGTATGTTTGTATAACCTCAAAGTTATGGCTGATTAGACATGTACACACACACACACACACACACACACACACACACACACACACACACACACACACACACACACAAAAATAATGGATAAATGGTATAGGTATATAAATTCGACGGTAAAGGGACTGCAAACAAAATCCTATGTGTATTGTATTTGGTTCGGATTTTATTAAAGTAAATTATTGAGGGATATACAAGTCTCAATTTCAATCTAGTATCATAACATTGTTTGGCATAACTAAATATTTATCATTGGTTACTATTGTGAATGGATTGTGTAAACGTTTGGATGTGATAAATGATTATCATTTTGAACCTATTGTGTATGGATTTAGTAAATGATTTGGTTGAGTTTAATGATTACATTTGAACTTCCTATTTATGATTTCTTTAAAGCCTAAAGGTTGAGTTACTTGGATATGTCTATATAGTTCATACATACAATTGGATTGAATATGTGATCGAAATGCTCATGAAAATAAAAAAAAATTTAAGTATATAAACACTATTTTGGTTAAGGAAAATATAGGTGGTTAAGGACTAAATTTAAACACAAAATTTCTCCTTGTGTAGATATAGTATACCGTGTATAAAATTTTTGACCATGTGTATATTTGTAATTCAATTGGTATTGTATTTTGTGAGTTTTGTCTATTATTAAATAATGGATATTAACATATCACTATTTGGTGGTGTAAAAATTATTAAACACATAATCTTTTGCATGTCAGTCATATAAATAAAATTGGGATTTATGCAGTATATTAAAGTTATTGGGACTATTTTATTAGTAGAATGTATACTTAGAGTATATATAATAATCAAAGACATATACATTGGTTGTATTCTTAGAGTATACTATATATAATAAAATATTTGTGACTGTATATATATTTTATGTGAGAATTCTAAATATATACAACTTAATAAACTCTATATTTAACTCTTTAAATAGCTTATCTTAATGTTTTTATCCAAATATTAAATATAAAATAAAGCACCCATTTTATCATGTTATCATAATAATGTGTATAAGCATATCACATTCATGTGTGTGTGTGTGTACACACACACACACACACACACACACACACACACACACACACACACACACACACACACACACACACATGTCATATGCTTATAAACATTATTATGATAACACGGTAAAATGGGTGCTATGCTATATATTTAATATTCGAATAAAAGTATTAAGATAAGGTGTTCAAGGCGTTAAATATAGATCTTACTATGTTATTTTCTACTGGCTTTTGTTATATATGTAGAATATGAACAAATAAATAAATTATGTTTAATGTTTGTTTAGTGGATGGAATATCATTATAAGTTACTTTGTGATTTGTGTAGCTAGCAGTCTAGATATAAGGATATCCTTACCTAGATTGTATATTATACTAAAGACTATTTTCTATTCTATAATAACCTAGATGATATTAGATTTATTGAATTACATTTGATGGAATAAATATGTGCATTAAATATTATTGTACATCGTATATTTTTATCTTTTAAAATTAAATATTTCGAATGAATCTATTAGGATTTTTTATATTATATATGTTTTAACTATACCTCATATTTATGACACTAAATAAGCAATGGATGGATTCAACTAACTTTATTAGTGCCAACAATGAAAGATGAGGTGTAATCTAATTAATTGGTGCATATGAAATTGACTGATTCTAGAGATCATAACTATGTCAAAATATTGGCTAAAGTAATTTTTATAGCTAAACAATGCCATTTCATAGATTGATATAGTTTTCATATTTTTTTGATATCATATTAGAATGTATTTATTTATGTTACACATTATATAGTGGATATATACAACACACGGGTTCTAGTTTGTCACTCTAAATTATTACATCATCATTATCTACCCATCCATAAAAAGAGGGCCATTTCCTTGTTAGGATATAGTTCAGGAGATATATGATCTATGGTTGGTGTGAAAAACCACTTGAATGATGCTCTTCTTCTCTACAAGAGTACTACACTAGAGACTACACTTGAGATTACATATTGATACTTGATTTGAGGAGACCCACACTTTGTGGAGCTTTGCATCATGTATTATTATTTAACATATTATTTATTGTTAAAACTGTAATAATTATTCATTGTACTTCTACAACTATGCATGTAATTTGTATCAGTTGTGGATGAAATTGTATTATCACTTTAATGAATTAGATGGGATATTTATTATTTATTCAGTGGTTTACATGATTTATTGTATCTTTTCATGGTGATAATTAGAAAAGAGGATTATCTATAAACTTTTTGGTTAACTAAATTAATTCAGTTAATTAAAGATCACTAATTGGATTTTAGATGATAAAATTTGTAATATGAATATGCGTAATTAGTTTTTAAAAAAAATATTGTATTCTAGTAAAATCCTATGGGGTTGATACATTATGGTATCATAGTTGATATTTAAAATCTAAAACTTAATGTGTTTGATAACACAAACTTATTATCCTATTAATAATGAAGAATAATGGTGCACACTAGACCAAGAGGTGAGGATACTTCAAATACCTATCATATAGTTTATCCAAATGAATTTCTTATTGATCAAGTTGTGATGTTGGTTCAAATCCTCATAACTATTTAAGATACTAAAGACTGAATCACATCCCTATAACAAGAAGTGCAAGGCCATGAAGAGTAGAATGCTCAGGAGGAACGTAAAGAACATCATGTTGAGTAGGAACATCCTAAAAAGTAGAGCCATGATGAAGTAACATAGGATGCAAGAACTCGATTAGCTGTAGAGTTGGAATGAGATATGAAAAAGGTTAATCCATCCAAGTTTGATGGAACTATATTAGGAGATGGATCTAAAGCATGGCTAGCAAAAATAGAGAAATATCTCAAGATTCATAACTACTCTGAAGTCATGAAAGTAGTCTAAGGAGCTTATCAGCTTGTTGGTGAAGCAACAACATGGTGGGTAAATAAGAAACATGAGATGAAACCTGACTCAACCACCACCACATGAAAATAATTTGTGACCATGTTTAGGTCATGATGGATTCTAAAAATATACTTTGATCAAAGCTTATAGATTTATAGATTATTCAACAAAGGGACTTATCAATGAATGAATACTGGGAGCAATTCACCATGCTCCTTAGATGTGTACCTTAGTAATGGGCAGATTATAAGTTTAGGATTAGGGAATTCAACATGGAATTAAAACCCAATTTTTTTTATGAAGTAGATGTGCATGGGCCATCTATCATGGATCAGGTTTTTAAGAAGGTAGTCAAATAGAAACATAAATAATATCTTTTCCAAGTTAGAGATAGATTTAAAAAGAGGTGTATAAGATCTAAACCAACTTTTGAAAAAAAAAATGGAAGCTGAGGAGTCAAGATAGAGATAATAACTATATGAAAAATTTGACCAAAAAAATGTTTATAGTTTAATATGGTCATTTCAGATATTGATATAGTTTTCATATTTATGTGATGTCATGTTAGAATGGATTTATTAATGGTACACATTATGTATTCTATATCTACATCACATAGGTTCTAGTTTGAAACTCTAGATTCTCACACCATCATTATCTACCTATCCATGAAGGGAGGTCTATTTCCTTATTCAGAGATAATGTGTGGAAACTATGGTCCATGTTTGGTGAGAAAAAATACTTGGTTGATGCTCTGCCTCCCCATAGGAGTACTATACTAGAGACTACTCTTGAGATTACAGATTGATACTTGAGTTAATGAGACTCTTGAGTTGTGGAGACTCACACTTTATGGAGCTTTATATCATGTATTATTATTTGAAATATTATTTATAACTGAAACTATAATAATTATTCATTTTAATTATATAATAGTGGTTGTAATGTTGTATCAGCCATGGCTAAAATTATATTATTACTTTAATGAATTAAATGTAATATTTATTGTCTATTTAAAATTGTGCATGATTTGTTATATCTTTTCATGGTGATCATTCTCTAAGCACATTAATTATAAACCTTGTTGTTAATTTACCTAATATAATTTGTTAAATATCACTAATTATATTTCATGTGGTGAAATCTATAAGCTGAATATGGTGTAATTAATTTTTTAAAAATATTGTATTCCAAAAAAGCTTAGAGTGGTTGTTGCATTAGTTTTTATTAAGTTACATTAGTTTTTATTAAGGACTTATTATTTATTGTTAGTTAAAGTACCTCCAACATCATTGGTATTCTATTCCTCAACATTACTACCAATTTTATTAAGAGGAGGTTCTTCTCTAACAACATTAAGATTTCAGATTCTACATACTTAATGCATGAGCATCAATCAACATTTCTAAATGTGTACACAATAGTCAAATTGTAAGGGTATAGATCTTGTAAAGGTTAAAGATGCATTACCAAATATATATCTACCTATTTACATATCAGGAAAAATTCATCATATATCTAAGAAAAGATAATTCTACATTGAATATACAAGAATAGTGGATAAGCGAGTTGGTTGAAAAAGACTTGGTCTTCACAAGACTATGTTCGGGGATAATTGAGAAAATATAGGTTTTAGGCCTATCAAGAGGCAACTATATTCACATGTAAAAGAGGAGGAATAATGCATAAAGTATATATATGTCTGTCTAGGACAGTTATTAGACAGATTGTTAGCTTTGCAGGTCATGAGGATCAATTAAATAGTAGGTTTCTTGTGTAAATAAGCCTTTCGAAGGCAATTTGTATATAGTAGGTCGTTATTTCATATGTGGAGGGGAAATTTTGATGAATAAAGACAGAAAGATTTAATAAGAGTTTTCTCTCAGATTGATAAGTCTGATGGTACATATTGATCTTTTAAGGCATGTTTTACTTAGAATATCCCCATTGGAAGATAATAATTATGTTTGATCTTCAGTTGATTTGGTTGAGTTGATAATAACGGTTCAATACAACTGATAGTCTCTACTCCATGAATATACAAATTGGTAGTTAATTGTGTGTATGAAGTTAAAGCATTGACTGGGAAGGAAAGAAATTTGTATAAAATCTAATCGACATGAAAGTGCTCCTAATCATTAAAAATATATTACGATTTGATCAACCTTTAAGGGGTCAGCCTACGTACTCTTACTATATATTGTAGTCAAGAAAGAATTTGGTGAATTCCTGAATTGGTCTTGTATAAAACCAATATTTAAATATGTGCTATTCGATTCATAGAAAGCCCGATTGGGTCTCAACATTCATGGTAAATGTCAATATCAATAGGGAATCAATTTTTGTGAGTCATTCCATCGTTATTGTAGGATTCACTTCGTATAATTTGTTCTAGTGTCACTTCAAGACCATAAACCTCATGTCGATCCTTGGTCAAATGCTATTCTAGTGTAATTGCACAATTGTGTACAAACAGCCAAAGGGATCTTAAATCTTTACTCATGTAATCCTTTGTTTGATTCAATACTTCTATTTCAACACTATGGAAAAATCCAAATCAAATTAGTATTGTGCCTCTGAAATCGACAAAGTCTGGCAGGTCCAAATTTTTCTCTTAAGGAAGTTGTGAGAGAGATATATGATAATTTTGAAAGAAAAACATTGAGGGAAAGAGAACAATAAGCTGAAAATGACCAAATTTGTTTTATCCTGGTGAGTAATTTCCCGTAATTCTAGGAATATATTTATATCATAAACAATCTTGGAGATCAGTTGGTTAATGATTTTATACAATTGATTTAGTACATCACGTAATGGTGAAAGCCACGTAGTTTCAATTGACTCAGTCTTGAAAAGTGGAAAAATGTTCTTTCCATGAAAAACCATTTCCTAGTTATAATTATAAATCAAAATGAATAGAAGGGTCTAGTGTTTCATGCATGCAAGGGGTATGACGTCATTGGTTAATCATTGTTAACGTATTTCGTCCTATTCTTCAGATGTTATAAGTGCACCATTTGTTAAAATATTGGTTACTTCATACTTGTGCATGATGTTCAAAAAGTTATTGTATTTATTATGAGCCTTCATAACATTACGGAGTACATATGTAGATACATAAATGTATATATATGTCTCTGGAGGTTCGATGAGTAGTGTCAATAAGGGAGTGGAATTGGGTACCAAGAGGTTGTTTTCAAATTACATATAATTTGTCAGAAGGTTTGATAGTGAAAAAGGACATTTTATTATAATAGTTGTATATGCAAGTCAAACTAGAAATCTTTTATAAGAATCCGAGAAACCAACATTCTTTGCCATTCAAAATTCGATTTGCTATTTTTACGGAGAATGTTATGGTACAAATACAAGTCGACATATATAGTGATAGATGGATTCAATTCGCAATAGCAAAATTTCTTTTGTTGATGTTATAAAAGGTGCATGTATTATGTGGCTTCGTCACTATCAATTTAAGGTTAAAGATTAATGGGGTCTAATATCCATTTGAGATAGATTATAAATCTTGAAAGAAAACAAATAAGATTTGTATTTGCTCCATTTAATTTGTGATAGATCAGAAGTAAAATGGCTCATTACACTCAGCACACACACACACACACACACACACACACACACACACACACACACACACACACACACACACACATATGCCGAGAGTAATGAGCCATTTTACTTCTGATCTATCACAAATTAAATGGAGCAAATACAAATCTTAATTGTTTTCTTTCAAGATTTATAATCTATCTCAAATGGATATTAGACCCCATTAATCTTTAACCTTAAATTGATAGTGACTAAGCCATATATATATATATATATATATATATATATATATATATATATATATATATATATATATATATATATATATATATATATATATATATAGTAAATCATTTATATTATTGTCTAATGGTAAGGCAAGACAATGAGAAAGGTTTTAAGGGTGTACAGGTTAGATAAATATAGTCATGAAGTTGTAACTAAAATAATATTTGTGTTGAATTTAGTCAAAGATCAAATTCTGAGGAAAGTTGAGAATAGAAAAAAATTAGAAAATAAAACATTAATTTTAAAGGAGTGTGAACAAGATATCATTGAAAAGAAAACCAATTAAAATTTAATAGATCATAATTGGTTCTTAGACAGATATTGAAACTGAAAGAGACATATAAGAGTGGATTCAAAACAAAATTGTATGAGCAAGTGAAATTATTATTAAGTCAAATATAAACCTTCAAAATTCAAATTGAGTTAAAACAGTCCTAACATGCAAATAGTGTGATATTTTCATCAATTTAATGGTATCATAGCATGGCTTATGTTGTTTGAAATAGTTTCAGTGCTAATATTGTAGTGTTGATATTTGGTGGTATAGTTACAGGTATTACAAAAGAAAGTTGGTCAGGTAGTTTAAAAGCCAAGTAAAGGCTTAAAGAGAAAGTATAAATCCAAGAAGGCTTGAAAAGATATTGAGGATATTTTGAAGCTCAAAAAATAGATAAGCATAGAGTTTTCTCTTGTAAAGAGATCTAAAGTAGAGGTAACTTGAAAAATTGTCAAAAGACCATGGTGAAACAGACTTGGGTGAGATAGAAAAATTGAGCAAGGCAAAATAAACTTGATGGAGAAAGTAAAGATTGTAACAAAAGTGATTAAAGAGCTACCTAAAGTAAATAACCAACTAATAAAACATAGAGAAAGGGAATTGAAAAGGAAGAAAAAAGAGGAAAACTTCCAAAGTGAAATGGAAGATTTGAAACAAAAAATAGCACTGGTAAAACTCATGATTGAGAGTATGAAGAACTCATGGTGTTGATGGGTAATGAAGAAAAAGGTAAGATGACCAGTTAAAGTCATCATAGAGAGAAGAAAGAGGACAAAGAAGCTGATATGCAAGCTACTTAAGGAAGAGCTAAGAAATTTCAATATAACTATGTAGATGGAAGAGTATAAGGAAGGTGATCATCACCTTGATCAGGAAAAAGATACTCAAGGGAAAAATTGGCTTCATATTTTTATATCTTATTTTTATTGTGATGTTTTGAGTGTAGGTACACAAACTGTAGATGAACATGGAGTATTTAAGCCAATGCATAGGCTCAAAGGTGAACCAGATGATGGAGAGAAGGCTAAATGCATAGCCTTGACCCTTGAAGAAGATATCCTAAAGGAGATAGAAAAATTTGAACAACAAAGTGATGAAGCATTGTTGATTAAAAAACCAAACAACTTGTTTGTCTACCAAAGTGAAGAGCAGCTATTACAAGAGATGGCAACTTTAGAATGGGCCATAAACTATGAAGAGGAGGACAAAACTTGTCCTAAAATAACAATTAAAGAGATAGACAATTGGTATAAGGCAGAGATGAATACAAAAGAAGATGAAATCCTACTTGAGCAGCAAGTGTGAGTTCAAAAAATTGGAGAGACCCAAGGATCTCAAATTTTTATTTCTAATATTTCATTTGATTGTTTATATATAGGTTTGATAGAAGAAGAGGTGAACTACATATAGAAGAGAGCTCTTCTAAGATCTCAAGATAAGAAAATAGAATTTTATATCCTCATTCAAGAAGATAAACATGCAAAGTGGAAGACTGACGGGAAGATGAAGCAACGAAGCATTACATGGGTGGAGAAGATTGCAAGCAAGAAGAAACACAAGTGTGGCAATAGAGAACATGCACACTTGTATGAAATACTGAACAAAGAAGACTATTTGAAAAATAATTGTTAATTTTATTTTGGTATGTACACAAAAGCTCATGAGTAGTACCTCATGAAAGATTTTGAACCCAAGTGTTTGATGCAGAAGCATTAGTCAACATTTGTAAATTTGTACACAATAGTCAAATTGTAAGGGTATAAATGTTGTAAAGGTTAAAGAGATGTTACCAAAGATATATCTACCTATTTACATGTAAAGAACACTTCATTATATCTCTAAGAAAAGATAATGTTACCTTGAATAGACAAGAATAATGGAGAAGAGAGTTGGTTGAAAAAGATTTGGTCTTTTCAAGATTATGTTTGGGGCATAGTTGAGAAAATATAGGTTTTAAGCCTATCAAGAGGGAAAAAAACAAAAGTATTCAAATGCAAAATAGGAGTAATAATGCATAAAGTATATATATGTTAGTCTAGGACAATCATTAGATAGATTGTTAGCTTTGTAGGTCGTGAAATTTAATTAAATAGTAGGTTTTTTTTTTGTGTAAATAAGCCTTTAGAATGCAATTTGTATATAGTAAGTCGTTATTTCATATGTGAAAGGGAGATTTTGATGAATAAAGACAGATCCAAGATTTATTAAGAATTTTCTCTCAGATTGATAAGTCTGATGGTACATATTGATCTTTTAATGCATGTTTCATGGTGATATTTTAAGTGTTTGAGTTAGAATAGCCTCATTGGAAGATAATAACGATGTTTGATCTTTAGTTGATCTGGGTGAGTTGATAATAACAGTTCAGTATATCTGATAGTCTTTGCTCCTTGAATATACAAATTGGTAGTTAATTGTGTATGAAGTTAAAGCATTGACTGGGAAGGAAAGAAATGTGTATAAAATCTAATATATAGGAAAGAGTTCCTGATCATTAAGAATATATTACGATTTGTCAATATTTAAGGGCTCGACCTGCGTACTCTTCCTGTATATTGTAGTCAATAAAGAATTTGTTGAATTCCTGAATTGGTCTAGTATAAAACCAATATTTAAATCTGTGTTATTCGATTCATAGAAAGCCCGATTGGGTCTCAACATTCAAATGGTAGAAGTCAATATCAATAGGGAATCAAATTTTGTGAGGCATTCCATCCTGATTGTAGGCTTCACTCTGTACAATTTGTTCTGGTGTCACTTCAAGATGATAAACCTCATGTGGATCCTTGGTCGAATGCTATTCTAGTGCAAGTGCGTAATTGTGTAACACAGCGAAAGGCGTCTTAAATATTTGCTCATGTAATCCTTTGTTTAATTTGATACTGCTATTTCAATGCTGTGGAAAAATCCAAATCAAATTAGTATTGTGCTTCTGAAGTCGACAGGGTCTGGCAGGTTCAGATTTGTCTCTTATGTAAGCCGTGACAGAGATATATGACAATTATGAAGGAAAAACATCGAGGGAAAGATAACAGTCAGATGGAAACGACCAAAACGGTTCTATCCTAGTGAGTAATTTCTCTTAATTCCAGGAATATATTTTGGTCATAAACAGTCTTGGAGATTGGTTGGTTAATGATTTTATATAGTTGATTTAATACATCACGTATTGGTGAAATCCACGTAGTTTCAATTGGCTTAGTCTTTAAAAATGGACAAATGTTCTTTGCGTGAAAAACTATTCACCAGTTATAATTAGAAATTAGAATCAGTAGAAGGGTCTGGCGTTTCATGCATGCAAGGGCTGTGATGCCATTGGTTTATACATGGTTAACGCATTTTGTCCTATTCTTCATATGTTATAAGTGCATTTGTTAAAATATTGGTTACTTCATACTTGTGCATGATGTTCAGAAAGTTATTTTATTTATTCTGATCCTTCGTTCATAACATTAAAAAGTACATATGTAGATACATAAATGAATATATTTGTCTCTGTAGGTTCGATGAGTAGTGCCAATAAGGGAGCGGAATTGGGCAACAAAAGATTTATTTCAAATTGCATATAATTTGTTATAAGGTTCGATAGTGAAAAAGGACATTTTATTATAATAGTTATATATGCAAGTCGAAAGAAAATTTTCATAGGAATTTGAAAAACCAACATTCTTTGCCATTCAAAATTTGACTTGTTATATTGTTGAGGAGAATATGATAGTATAAATGCAATTCAACATATATAGTTGAGGATGGATTCAATTCCCAGTAGCAAAATTGTTTTTGGCGATGTTATGAAAGATGCAAGTATCATGTGGCTAAAGATTAATGGAGTCTAATATCCATTGGAGATAGATTACAGATCTTGAAAGAAAACAAATAAGATTTGTATTTTCTCCATTTAATTTGTAATAGATCAGAAGTAAAATGGTTCATTACTCTGCGCCTATATATAGAGTAGATTGTTTTTATTGTTGTTTAATGGTAAGGGAAGAGAACGATAAACGTTTTAAGTGCGTGCAGGTCAGATAAAGATAGTCACGAAGTTGTAACTAAAAGAATAGATGTGTTGTATTTAGTCAAATCTTGAATTCTATGGAAAGTTGAGCATAGAAAAAAATTGAAAAATAAAACATTAATTTTAATGGAGTGTGAACAAGATCTTGTTGAAAGGAAAACCAATTAAAAGTTAATAGATCATAATTGGTTCCTAGACAGATATTGAAACTGAAAGAGACATACAAGAATAGATTCAAAACAAAATTGTATGAGCAAATGCAAATATTGTTAAGTCAAATATAAACCTTCAGAATTTTAATTGAGTTAGAATGGTCTTGGCATGCAAATAGTGTGATATTTTCATCAATACTCTACCTCTACCTCTACTTTTATCTATACCTAGGTTAAAATCAACTTGGTTGTCGTTATTGTCAACATCACTAGAAATCAATCTAACCATAATAAGGTAAATAAAATAATAACTCGAGTAGATTTAAAAGTAAAAACTCTTATCCTAAGATTCCCTAGAGTATAAAACCTTTGCTCTGATACCAAAATGTGACAACCCTTTTATTTTTTAAGCACTATAACTAGACACAACTTCAATACCTTAATGAAAAATAAGATCAAAATTAATTCAAACGAGTGTGATAAGGTCAATAACTAATTTAGTTCAAACACAAGCACTTGAATAAGGATACAAATTAGTAAAGGATTCCATTAAGAAGTATTTATCCATCAAGTATCCATATTAGGTGTATTAGTGTACTTATCATTCACTCATAAAATCTAATCTACATATATTATTTTAGTCTTCTTGATAGGACCATTTAAAGACCTTTATCCAAACCTGAGTTCTTAAAGTTGACATAAAATAGTTTACACCTCATTTAATAAACTATATAAAATGTAAGCCAAGGACAATAGATAGATAACTAACACTATCACATAATGCAAAAGTGTTTCAAATTCAAAAACATAAGAATATTCATTATAAGATTATATATTCAATGATTTACATAATTATGATAACAACAAGAATGAAGCTTTATAATTATTTCCAAAAACAGTATAATGCTTACAAAAATACTAATTATTCATAATCTCAAATAATTGGGACTATTGTCGATAATGAGTGCTACTCATTTGAGTGATTTACCATAACATATGGTTGGGATCACAACACTCATGGATTGTTTGCATGTGTCCACTATTAATAAGTTACTTCAAAAGTAAACTAATGATTCATTTTATTAATTAACATGACCACATAAAGGGATATCACACTATAAATTAGTATTCAAAACAATAGTAAATATTTTCAAACAAAATAAAAATTCTTGAACCTTCATGTAGATATAGCATAGAGATTAATTACACTAGAAATATACCCACTTGTAATTTAGTCAACATGTAAATAGTCTTGTAGGTTATATGTGTTTAATTTGTAACAAGAATACTAAAGAAATCACATTAAGAACTTATGTTTCAATGAATTTTCTTTCCAAACATTTTAATGTAACATCATTACAAATTTACATGTGCGCTTGAAATGCTTTCAATCTTATTTGTAACAAAAATATAACAACCAAGGCATAGTCTCCCTTAACAAGTCACATAATCCTTTAATTATTTATTTCCTAATGTGTATTATATAAATGATATCAACCATACGATCGTTCTTAAAAGAATGCTTAATTTCTTAGTTTGTTAATTTCATTTCATTTCATTTTGAAAGGAAAAGACTATAACAAAGGTTGCCTAATATCTTTAAGGATTTATTATGAAAAATTTATTATTATAATTTTTATAATCCAAAGAATAGAATTAAACATTACACAGCTTATGGCATATGTGTTATAAGGTATTCATTACCTTATCAAGATATTAAAAAGGCTCTGGTGGTTTCAACAACCTACCCATAAAATAAAAGACTCCAAACATTTTTCTTTAATTTCTTAATATTCTTAACAAATAATAAAGCCAATTATAATACATATTCTATAATGGTATAAATTTATATTATAAATTTATATGATCTCAACTAGAAAATGAGCAATAGTAATTCATTTAAATTCCAATGCACAAAAAATTGGTTAATTTCATGGAGGATGCAAATTGCAATTTTCATAAACTAAGAGTTAGAAAATTTATCCTAAATGATTAATTTAGGAACCAATTTACATAATGGTATTCTCAAATATATAATATAAATTTTAAGCATTCCAAGATAAATTATTGTTGTTGTTTATAATTACTTTCACATCAACATGCCTTACTAAACATTTGAACTAATTTAATTCAATTTTAAGAACATGTAAATTGCATATATAAAAAGAAGAAGCTAAATTAAAAATATTCTAACTAAAATCAATGATAATCATGATATGATACATTTGAATTCAATAAACCATAAACTATTACAATCCAATTCACTAATCATGATTTAGGCATATAAATGTATACACTATTCGCAATATCCAATAAGCAAAATGTACATCTACAATATTAATTAATGCATTAAAACTTACCCTAATCTGATTCCTTACTTAAGAAATTCAAGTAACTCCAAAAACATTGTATCATTAAATAACAAGCCCACCCTTCCATTCCCATGTTCCCTTCATTACTGGAACTAGACCACCCCATCCATTAGTTGGATGTGGAACTAGGTAGTAGGGATAGGTGAATTGAGTTGACCAATAATTATAAGCTTATAAAGGCAATTAAAAATACATTAGATTTGAGAGAGAATAATAACACCAAAATAAATATTTAGTCAATGACAAATTGATAAGACCATTGAAGAGAAAAAAATTTAAGCTCAAATGGGGAAAACAATATATATTTATCTTCTACACACCAAGTTCACTTTAAAGGACAAATTTAAAATAAATTTCATATCTAGATACAAAGATATTTAATAGTTAAAATTATAAAATTCCTCTAAAAATACTAAAATGTAATTTTTGACATGTAAGTGATCACTTATGTTTTAAAAAATATATGTAAATTAACCCTAACTAGTTATATATGGTTATGACTACATTAGAATCTTTGATATATTCATTTTAACAAAAAAAGAGCCCAATTGAGTTATAAGATCAAAATTTATGGCCTCTGCAAGATATGTTTACACATAATTATCATTTTGTTGAAAACAACTCAGCTCATAATTTTTTCCCTAATTATAATTTTGCCATTTATTCTTATCAATATTCTTCAACTTTGCTTCTAAAATCCAAGTGTTTTCTTTCTATTTTAGTCCTTCCCATTATACCAAATACCTGTTATAGAATCCTTGGATTGTGTTCACTATCTTCTTATCCAAAATTGGTGTTATCTTTTATTTATTATTCCTCAATACCTATTTCCTCAAATCTGGTTGCTTGTACAAAAAATTATAATTTGAAGGAAATCATGGTACCTTTTTTTTGCTTTGCTCTTTTGAAGTTTGGCCTTGATTGTTGAAATCAAATTTGAATCTCAATTTATTTTCATGTACTTAATTGATCACTAATATATGAAATCTTAATTATAATAATATTTTAATTTTCATGCATAATAAAGTCATGAGAATATTTCAATTGTATTTATCAATTCTGAGTGAAAATGTTTCACATATAACACTTTATCTAAAATATTCATCTTATCACTAGAATGTAGGATAAATCAAAAAATTCCTTATGTAATAAGGTCGGTTAAAACACTAGTTCTTAGAATTAGGTTAGTGTCCAACATTCCACATGCAACAAGGTTAGCTAAAATAACTAATCTGGTCTAAAATCCAATTATGTAAAAAATTGACATGTGGGTTAGTTTTTTTATTAGAAAATTTGAGTTGTAGATCCATTTTAAAGGTCATTTTCTATGTTGTAAAGATGGTTTGAAAAACTTCATCATGAATCATGTTAGAGTCAATAAAATTTTGTAAACATGTCAAAAAATTGTATGCATTTAGTTTATTCAACATTCTTCTTAGCTAGTTGGAAGTCGATGTCCATATTGACCCTAAATCATTCAATTTTATTATTTCTATCACTAAAATGGATCCAAAAATTCCCATTTTAACTCATTTCACTAATTAATTTTTTCCTTGTGGCTAGTTGGTTGTTGATGCTCCTATTAAAATTAGAAAATAAAATCAATGTTCCCAATAGGCCTCAAATTACTGACATTGTTCACAAATTAGATTGTGTGTTAGATTTTGAGCCATATCTTTTGATCCATGATTATGTTTTCAATGACATTTATTATATTTTAAATATAATTTTTCCTTATTTTCAATGGTGTTGATGTTAAATGAGATAAACACACAATTTAAAACCTATCAACATTTACATATAGGACTTTATTACTTTTATGAACTACTCATTTAATATTTTGATATCTTTTGCCTTTGTCAATGAAAGAAATAAACATATATAAAGTTTTATTAGGTAAAAATAAGGGAAAGCTTATTTATCAAGTTAGTAATTTCCAAAAACTAAGTATCATTTATTAATTACTTTGACATTTGGTTCCTTTGGAAAATGGTTTTTGCCACAACCAACTTTTGCGGGGAAAGTAGTCTCCCTATTTTGGATAAACTTATATCTAATACTAGTAATTATACTCTTAAACGATTAGTTCATTAGAGTTAGATGATATAGTATATGCTTTGACCATTTTATTTATACATTTTATTATTTTATAGGTAGATTTTAATGGTGGGAAATGTTATTCTGAGGCATTGATCTGTATCCCATTGACTGTAATCAATCAAACATTGTGATTTTAGAGAAACCATATATTAATCAAATATATGGAGGTATTTATTAATTTATTCATTGTATATATTATGGATTTGTTTTTATTCTTTCCAATTACTTATCCTTATACTCTTTCACTACCTATGTTCATGGTTGTGTGAAAACTATCTAGGTGAGAGATTAGATTTTGTTGATTCCATTTAATTAGTTGGATCAAATATATGTTCATTATAAAACATGCTCACTCTTTTCTTCATTCCCATTATATTTTTATCTTTTTTTTATAAATTTATTAATGCAGGGTTATATTACATCTTATTGAAATATGTGTTTACATGTTCATCTCAATTGCAAAAACTTATTTATAATTATTTACACATTTTTAAATATATTCTATGAAAACAAGTATTCAATCAGTTTTGTTTCCATGCCAAATTTGCATTTCCTAATTTCCCAGGCAAGAAAACCATAATAAATACAATATCCTTCATATATATAACTATTCCATTTCAAATGGAATTTTTAGAATATATATATATATATATATATATATATATATATATATATATATATCGTATTCTAAAAATTCCCTTTGAAATGGAATAGTTTCAAATCATTGACAAGGTTACCCATCAATAACTTGACCTAGTGAGAATAGACCTTGGGAAGATATTGACCTCTTTTCAAGGTAGGATGAATGGTACCCATTGCAGCTATGTTGGAGTTTCAAATGACCCTTAAAAATAATCCACTTCATATTATTCCCCTTAAACATATCCATGAAATGCATGTAAATATGAAGCATTAAATACTCGATAAATATCAAAATTATGTGATAGACTCACCTCATAAACATTTTCATTGATTTTCTTCACAATTTTAAATAAACTGATCTTCTTATAATTTATCTTGTTGTATGTTTATTATGGACATATTTATTTTCTCAAATACAACATCACCAAATATCCTTATTCAAATACCTTTTGAATTTTTGTTACTTCTACTGTTGCCTTATACTATTTTGGATTTTGGTGGGATCTTTACCCTATATGATTTTGACTAGAGGTCCAACCAGTCTGCAACACAATTGGGGGCCCATATCCCCAA
>JARHVA010005489.1:35000-40000 GCA_037957365.1 Torreya grandis
CCTTGGATCTTTTACTAATATTATTTTTTCTTCATATTTTAGCTACTCTTTTTTGTTCTCATGTTTTCTTCTATCAAAGACCATCCTGATTCCTTGCACTTATTATGCATTGTCTCTTACTTATTTACCTCTATCAATGGGTTGTGTATGATATAATATAATTCTCTGATACTTGTAATCTTACTTGCACTTGTTAACATCTTCATAATTACAACAAAAACATAGATAACTTATTGACGACCTGTTTCAATCAGCTTCATTATTTCTTTCATTGCTTATTTTTTATGTTCTTTATCCTCCTTCATGAGGTCTTCGACTACTAAAATATACACCTACTCTTCATTATCCTTCATTTGACCATTTAATTCATGTTCTAGTGATTTTATCTCTCTTTCTAACTGATCAACATTGTCATAAATAAACTGATAATTAGATTACATACCTTCTTCATGGGTTTGTACCTCTTTTTCTAAGCCTTCAATAAGGCTTTCAAATTGATCCAATTTATCTTTTTCATTCCAATCTCCTAGCTAACTATAACTATCCTCTTTTTCTTCACTCACATTGATCTTATCCTCCTCAAGGTGTTGTTAATGTTATTTACTATGCTGCTCATTTTGATACTCTCTCACCCAAAACCTTTGCATTTCTTTCTTGAGTTGTTTGCATAACAACCTCTTCTCCTTTCTCTCCTCTCTATTAGCTTACATCCTTATTTTATTTAATTATAGCCTTATTGGCTACTTGAATGGTTTCTTTCTCATCACCCATCTACAACATGGGTACTCACTTTCTCTCATATGCTCTATCAAGACCAATAACTCATCTATTTATTATCTCACCTCTATAAACTCCTTTCCCATTTATCTCTTCTTAGTGTCATCATGTACCTTCATCTCCTTGTGGTAGTTACATCACTCATGCCATGTTTTCTCTCTCTTATATCTTTCTTCATCTTATCGAAGATGTCTCTTAATCTCTTGGTCTCATCTAGACCTATACCTCTCTGACAATCCTTATCCACTTGCCATCTCATGACCTCTCACTTGGGTCTCTCTCAATCTCACATGACCTCAACTATTTCTATCAGTTTCTCTTGTCTTTCACATAGTACTCCTTTCTCTCTCCTCAAGCTCAATTTTGAGCTCACTCTTGAGATTTCTAATAGATCTATCTCTCTAAACAAGACTCACTGGATTCAAGGCTGCTACCAATATCAAAACTTTCCACTTTTACTCACAATTCATATAATCTCATATACACATCAAAAACATAAATGAAAAATAAACTAAATATGTACCTTGTTTGCTTGACAAATATGTTTCTCTTGTTCCAATGAACATTCTGCTCTGATACCAAATGGTGCAAAAAAACTCTTTCATTCTTTGCTAATCTAAGCTATGCACCAATAAACACAAAATATTGCACTGAATCTTTCAAATCTCTCTTATTAATAAAATATGCACTACTGAATCTTTTAAATCTCTCTTATTAATAAAATATTCACTAACTTTGTAATCAATCCCTTGTATGATTCAATTGACTATGACTCCTATTAAGTCACTCACTTTATCTTAAGAATGTATTCACCTCACAATGATATCTTACATCTCATTTCATTCACCAATCTTCACCTTCATACCTCTATCTCCATTAAATTTTTGCTACCTTCCTATTAACTACATACTAACCTCTCTACAAGACTACTATTTAATTCAATCCAAAACTCATTACATACACCTCACACATACGAATACCATCTTTTTGAAAACAACTTGCATCTTAACTACTTTGACATGGTGGTGCATTACACTTTTACATTTTTATTTCATCCACACACCTACCTAATATCTCTTAGAACCTCAAGAGGAAATTTATAAACATTAGAATTCAAAACCATATCACCTAATACCCTGCAAAGCTAAAATCTTAATTCAAATTTTTAAAATAGTGTTTTTGCAAGAAAATCCCCCAAACCAAAGAAAACTTAATACAAGACACCTAAATACTTACATCACCCTCATAAGGTCCCTATTGGACTTATAATACCAACTAAACTAGAATGATAATAAAACACATTACCTTGATTGCTTCTCCTACATCAGAATGTTAATCCCTATTGTTCCATTTAAACTAAAAGATATGTCCATTTCAATTCAATAATGGAATAAATATCACAACCATTAAATAGAAACAAAGACCTAGTTTATGTTCCAAATCCCTAATGAACATATAATGATAATAATGTCTCTTTGAAATTCAATTTTTACAAATACAGAGCTGTATGACAAACACAATAATAACATGCAATCCTAGCATCATTTGAATAAAATATATAATACAAGAATGTAAATATAATCACATAAGAAACTCATTTGTAGCAGTTACCTTGACCTTCCCATATTCATGTTATACCTGAATCGAATCTTTGATTCAGTTGTGTGGGAAGATTCCTCCTCCTATAGGGTTGAATCATTGATTCCTCATAGGTTTTTTTTCATTATAAAACAACTATTTTTAAAACCATATAATAATTTTAAAAAATAACTTTATAGCATCAATATATAAATTTAGGTTAAATCAAATAAAAATACCTACCTCTTGATTTCCCCTAATGTAGGTTTTCCTCTTTGATTACGTAAAAGTGTCCCTTTTTATTTTATCTCCTCCATGTCAACTATGAGCTGCTTCTATTCTAGAAACCCCTTCATATTTAATTATTTCCATACTTGTATGCATTCCACTCGAAGACCCTATTTTCATGTTAACCCTTTCTCCATCCATAAATTCCCAATAATGAATTATCATAACACTAGAAATTATTAACATGATCTATAACTTTCGACATTGACTACCAAAAGAACACAATGACCTTATTGTCTTTTCTCAACTGGTAGTCGAACCCTAACTCTTCCATGATTGCATGGATAGATCGATAAAAAAAATAAAAATAATGACTCCCCAATTATGTTTGACAAATGCACATAACAATTTTAACCATTAGTCAACATAAAGTTTCATACCTAGTTTAACCCATTAGGTATTCAAAAACCATGTTACCTTAGGTAGAACAATATTCACCTTCACCTAGGATGTATGTTAGCTAAATTTTATAAAATATATATTTAAAATAAACTACAAATTTAATTTATAACTCTTGAGTGGTAAACTATGTTAAAAATCATTTGGTATAACATCTACATATTATTTCAACACTTATATTGCTTATTTTGGTATTTACATAGATTTTGTATCATCTTTATTTTTATTAATTCATAAAATAAAACCTTTCATCTTCATCTATTTGATAAATCATTTTATGGACAGTATGATTTTTAGCTACCCTTATAATTTAAGAGGTAATAAAACTACCTTTGTACCATGTTTTAGAGAGTCTATGTATTCTTTTATCCATCATGAATTGGTTTTATGTCATATTTCCATGGTCTAACCAATAACGCATGTTATGCATCCATTGGGAGAAAATCATGCCACATTTCATCCCTATCATTTTTTCATATAGAAAAAATGATTAAACACTTTTTATTTACTATAAATCCATTCACTTTATTAAACAATGAAATCTTGTAAGGATAAGGATATTTTTCACATTGTAGACCTAGTTAATCTATCATTTATTTAAAAACCAAAATTTCACAACTACAATCACCAATAATGACTTTAAAAAACACACCTTCTAATTTATGGATTTTTAAAAAAATATTTGTACATAACCACATTTCACCTCCTTTACTATGCAATTTTTCTTTCCTTGGAGCTATCATTATTCTTCTCATCATGACATTTTGTCCTATGTTTGTTTCAAAAAATTATTTATTTTTCTCTTATGTCTCAACCTCAACCAAATACACTCTTGTATGATCCTATTGCCTCATTTATTATTCATGATAGTGAAGACATTCATATCAACATATGTAACAAGCATAAGGTCTTCATGGGATATTACATCCTATAACACTACCTTAGCCTCTACCTATATTAATAAATCCTCTTCCTCTTTATCGATATTACAACCTTTATCTATTATCCTCTTGATTCTTTGTACCATGGGATGATTCTCATCTAGTGGGATTAAACCTTCCTCATCCCCCAACTAGAGATAGTTGTCCTCTTTTTGGCCTAGTTGATTTTATAAAATTTTATCTATTATATTTTCCTTTAGCCTTAAAATATATTTGGTAAGCCTATTTCATGTTATTTATTATATGAATGCTCAATTCATCTTTAGTATAAAAATTAAACGATTTGAATACCTTGAATCCATATATTATTTTGTTTCACCATACTCCAATTGTATCAATAGCTTGTAAAACTCATATATATAGTCTTTTACATTATTATTTTTTCCCTCAAAATATGAAAATATATATATATATATATATATATATATATATATATATATATATATATATATATATATATATATATATATATATATAAGAATAAATTTATATATTTTATTCTCCATCTTGATCCAAGTTTTGATATTTTATTTACCCCTTCTTTATCTCTCTTTTTGGATATGATCCCACCAAATCATTACATGACCCTTAAATTTTGTTGATGCAAAATTTATAATTTCATTTTAGACTTATACATTTTTAAAAACTTTTTTTTTTACTATTTAACAGGTCTACCAACTCATCTAGTTTTATGTCACTTTATACTCTAAAACATCCACCTTGATTCCTTTTGGGCTTCCCTATAGGGACCTAGCCATCCTTTCTTCAATTTGTGGTTGTTTTTATTATTGTTTCTTTTATTTTTGAATTTTTTCATTATTATCTATTTCTTCCTCTATTGCATTTCAATATTGCCTTTATCCTTTGTGTCTAAACTATGCATTCTATTCTTTGCCTTGCCTCTATAGTTGTTTCATAGTCATGTTCAACTCTAAAATCCCTCCTCATCCTCTTTCCATATTTCATAGCTATTATTAGAAACATAATTTTATCCAAAAATATAATTTCAAACACAAA
>JARHVA010005489.1:45000-62500 GCA_037957365.1 Torreya grandis
CTACAAGAAAGGTATGGATCTATTGTATTAAGAAGAAATCTGATGTATTTGAGACTTTTAAGATTTGGAAAGCTATGGTTGAGAATGAAACAGGTAGAAGATTGAAGTGCCTGAGATCTGACAATGGTGGTGAGTTCTATAGCTATAAGTTCAGAGATTATTGTTATATGCATGGAATCTGTAGGCAAAGGATGGTTCCAAGGACACCTCAGCAGAATGGAATTGCTGAAAGGATGAATAGAACAATAATGGAGTGTGTAAGGTGTATGAGATTGCATGTTGGTTTGCCCTTAGAGTTTTGGGCAGAAGCTGTTGACATTGTAGTGTACCTAATTAATAGAGGACCCTCTACAGCTCTAGATGGTGGAATTCCAGAAGAGGCATGGATAGGTAAAAAGGTAGATCTCTCATATCTCAAAGTTTTTGGTTGTGAAGCCTTAGTGCACGTTGATAAGGAAAATAGAAAGAATTTGGATGCTATGTATATGAGGTGCACATTTATTGGCTATGGCTCTGATGATTTTAGATTTAGGTTTTGGAATCTAGGAACTAACAAGATAATTATGAGTCATGATGTTGTTTTCAATGAAAAAGTGATGTATAGTGATCAGCTGAAGAAGTTGAATCAATCTGGGCAGAGCAATGGAGAATTAGATGAGGTGATGGTCCAAAATGAGCTCACGGGAAAAAGAAATAATCACTTGCAGGAAAACATAGAAACTGACGTTGGCAGGTTAGGCACTGATGTCGATAGAACAAAAACTGATGTTGGTCATACAGAGACTGACGTCAGTAGGACATGCATCGACATTGGTCAGGAAGAACCGATGTTGACCAGTAACAGGTCTGGAGGTGACCGAGGTCGGTCACTATCAGAGAATATGGGTGGATAGCGTGTTGTGAACGAGTCCTAGATGCCCATCAGGAGGTCAGAAAGGGTAAGTAAACATCCAATTAGATATTCTCCTTCACTATTCTATTTATTACTAACTAATGGTGGAGAACCAGAGAGTTTTGAAGAAGCATTACAGGTGGAGTCCAAGAGTCAATGGGAGCGTGGCGTGGTTGAGGAAATGGAGTCCTTGAAAGAGAACCAAACATGGGATTTGGTTGAGTTGCCAGCTAGTAAGAAGACACTGAAGAACAGATGGACCTATAGGTTGAAGGAAGGTGAGAATGGACAGATGAGATATAAGGCCAGGTTGGTAGTGAAAGGATTTACACAAAAGCCAGGTATTGATTTTGGTGATATTTTTTCTCCTATTGTTAAAATGACTTCTTTACGGGTTGTATTGTCTTTGGTTGCTATTGAGGATTTGCATCTTGAGCAACTTGATGTTAAGACAATGTTTCTTCTTGGAGATTTGGATGAGGAAATATATATGGAATAGCTGGAAGGATTCGAGGTCAAAGGTAAGGAGAAATTAGTGTGCAAATTGAAGAAAAGCTTGTATGGCCTCAAGCAAGGTCCTAGATAGTGGCTCTTGAGATTTGACAGGTTTATGACTAAGCATGGCTACAGTAGGTGTCAATTTGACCATTGTGTGTATTTTAAGAGACTGGATAATGGTAGATATATTATTCTTTTGTTGTATGTAGATGATAT
Organism: Torreya grandis; assembly: GCA_037957365.1. Lineage (NCBI taxonomy): Eukaryota > Viridiplantae > Streptophyta > Pinopsida > Cupressales > Taxaceae > Torreya > Torreya grandis. Next base: position 46,607 of record JARHVA010005489.1, read on the forward strand.
GCTGGTTGCAGGATCACACATGCAGGATATCTCTGAGCTTAAGTTGAAATTAGCTCAAACTTTTGATATGAAGGATTTGGGAGCAGCAAAGAAAATCCTTGGCATGAGCATTAAGAGAGATAGGAAAAATCACAGGTTGATTTTGTCTCAAGAGGATTATGTGGACAAGCTGTTGAAATGGTTCAATATGCAGGATGATAAACTGGTAAGCACACCTTTGGTTGGAGATTTTAAATTGAGTAAAGAACAATGTCCTAATTCACATGATGAGGTAGAGTACATGAGTAAAGTTCCATATTCTTCCATAGTAGGGAGTTTAATGTATGCAATGGTTTGTACTAGACCGGATATTGCCCAAGTAGTGGGAGTTATAAGTAAGTATATGGCCAATCCAGGAAAGGAACACTAGAAAGCAGTTTAGTGGATCCTTAGATATCTGAGAGGAACTAGCAGTAGGCATTTGTGCTATGGAGGTTCAGATACTTCTCTACATGGTTATGTAGATTCAGATATGGCAGGTGATTTGGATGGCAGGAGGAGCACCATAGGATATGTTTTCACTGTTGGTGGAACGGCAGTTAGCTGTATATCAAAGTTGTAGAAGGTTGTTGCCTTGTCAACTACAAAAGTAGAGTATATTGCAGCCACAGAGGCTAGCAAAGAGATGGTATGGATGACACAGTTCATGGAAGAGCTTGGAAAGGAGCAAGAGAGTTGCTGACTATATAGTGATAGTCAGAGTGCCATTCATTTGGCTAAGAATTCAGCCTTTCATTCAAGAACAAAGCATATATAGCTTAGGTACCACTTCATAAGACATGTATTAGAGGATGGTGAGTTGAAGCTGGAGAAGATCCATACAGATAGGAATCCTACTGATATGTTAACCAAGCCAGTTATAAAGGAGAAGTTAAATCTTCATTCAACTTCTGTTGGTCTTCATGATTGAGTTGAAGATGGATGAGCTAGAAGATGTTGCTGTACAGGTACTGGTGCAGCTGTTTATCTCCAAGTGGGAGATTGTTAAGGTGTGGAGCCTAAAAGCTTCACCAAGGAGCACATTACCAAAGTTGTAGGTTTACATAGTCACCAGCGTCAGTCAGGAGCAGTTGAAGATACGTTGGCATCAGTAGGGATTGGCTGACGTCAGTCACAGGCAAGCAGGCACGAACCAGCGTCGGTTACCTGTGCATCCAGAAAGCTATTTCTGAGGAAAAAACCAAGTGTTTGCATGATTAGATTAAGTTGTAGTCTTAAGTCCACGTCTCTATTATTAGCAAGACTATTTTTAGAGCCCTTGTTTAAGAGGCATAACTGTTGGTTGTAAATGCATGCTCAAGTTTCCTAATTCTATATGTAGGAAAGATCTTCTTAGCTTATTGTATGAGTGTATTGAATGTTGAAAGAACAATACATAATTGTATAGGTGAATCATTCCAGGTTGTTGGAGTTGATTGTACTTGAGAGAGAGAGCTCTTGAGGGAAAGAGATCTAGAGAGATATCTATACATCTGAGAGAGGTGTGGAAGAAATAAGTTTCTTCAATTGTATTCCTTCTGTAAAGAGTTTAATACAAGTTTTTAGGGTGGTTTCTTGTATCTCTTGTTCTTTCCTATTTATCATTCTAGTTACTTATCTATCTGATATAATTCTGTGGTTTATTGCTTTCATAAGTGTAATCATATTGTTGGTTGATCCCCAACACACACACACACAATTAATTAATTAATTACTCAAAACATCTATCTAGAGTTGAAGGAATATATCACAAGTCTTGGATCCAATGCTTCCCAATAAAAATATTTTACATCATACTTTTAGATATACTTTGATATTTCCTGGCTAGGGATTTTACTTGAGTGATAATTTTTAGGTAATTTAGCCATAATGCTTTCATTATTAGTTTTAAAACCCATTTGTGATCATATATAAATCAATAATGGATTGTATGCCAATATATATTTAAAGATAAATGTTTCACCAAAAATAAACTAGTCTTGAAATATTTTCAACAAGTGCTATTTTGATCCATATAATGTTGATTGTAACTTTAATATGTATGTTTATTTTTATTTAAATAGTATATTTTTAAGGTGTCTCATATTTATCAAATGTATTTATCCTTTCACTACATTTAAGTTCTTTAGCAATAGAATAAAAGTGATATGGTTGAACATCACTTGGTAGTTTTGTTTTTTATATTCCTTTGTAAATAATATCCTTATGCACATGAAATTTAATAATTAATTCAAAGATAGATATATTAGCATGAGGTTTTTATAATTAATATAATATATTTTAAATATGTTTTACAATGTAACTTAATCTTAAGATATTCAACATGATTAGGAATAAGTTATTTTTCTTCCCACCTTGATATTGAGGAACATTACGAGGGTCCATTAAATTTTTTTCTATATCCCTATTTTATATAGTGTGGTTAAGCTCATAATAAGTAATCATACTTTATAAAACACATATATTAGAATTAAAAATGACTATATAAGCTACTAAGGCTCATCTATCATTAGCAAGGGTATAAAGTCACAAAAGTAAAGATCTATCACAATTGACATTAGACTAACTCATATTTTAATGGAAAACTCAAGAAAATAGTTTTAAATGATAATATTTAATAAATTTAAAATGGAAATAATTAGAATTCAAAAATTTGATAGAGGGAGATGTTAAAATAAAACCTATGGTTGTGTAGTGATGTGGAGTTCAAACTTTTGAAGGCCATAATTTTTTATCCATAACTTGATTTGAGATCTCATTTGTGACAAAAAAACCATATAAAAAGATAAAATTAACATGTAATGGGACATATCCTATTAGATATTTTTTAATAAAAATTAGAGGCCATATGTAACCATATGAGTGTCCAAAAATGCATTTCAAGATTTGCTTTAGTTTTTTTTTTAGAAATAGTACATTTTTGTGCTTGGATTTAAAATTTAGTTGAAATTGATCATTACATAATTTTAGTGTTTAGGAGATATGTGGAAATTTGTAAGCCCATCTGAGCTTGTATGTAAAACATTTAAAAATAGAAGTTGGAGAATTACTAGAACATGAAAGTTACTAAAAATAGTAATTTTCTAAAAGATACATGGGTTAGTTCGCTTTAGGTGTTTTAGGTAGATTTTGATTAATTTAATTTAATTAATTTTGAATTTAAAATCCAATTTTGAGTTGATATTTATTTAAATACTCTTATTAAAATATTTTAATCATTTTATGAGAATCAACAATGTTTTTTTATTTCACACAAATTCTGAGTTTATGCCTAATAATTTTTTTCTTATATATTTTGTATTTCCAGCATATAGTATCAGAGAAAGATAAAATATTAGAGGTTTAATATATGATGAGATGAAAAGGATAATGAATAATTATTCAAATGAATAGGACTATGGAATATTTGTAAAGGCAAGTATACCAATTAACTATAATTGTCATAAATGAAATATGAAGGAAAGCAAGAGATGAAAATAAGGAACACATAGATTATGAATAGGAAGTTCAACAAGAAGAGGAAAAACATGAAAAATCACATGGTTTGGTTTTTTTAAGGAAGGAATTGAGAAATCAAGGTTGACATTATATATTATGGAGGGAGTTTAAAACTAGATGAGTTGATAGATCAGGTGAACAACATGGAAAAGTTTTTAAATCAAAAAATCTAAGAGAATGCAAGAAATTAAATTTTATATTCACAAAACTCAAGGTTAATGCAATTATTTGGTGGTATCATCTATAGAAAAATATATAAGGGAATGATAAGGAGAAGATTAATGCATGGATCAAGATGGAGAAGAAGTTGAGGGAGAAATTTTGTCATTTCAATTATGCACAAACACTATACAAAAGATTCCAAAATTTAAGGCAAAAGGTTCATAATATACAAGAGTATACATATGAGTCTTATAATCTATCCATATGAGTGGAACATGATGACATTGAATAACAAATGATGACAATGTATGTAAATGGTTTAAAGTTTTTTATTCAATATGGATTTAGCATGCATAGAATAATTTACATGGAAGAATATTGTCAATTAGATTGGAAAACAAAAGACAAAAATAAACATAATTTTAGAAGATCATCTGGTATTGGTCCAAGAAGAGGAAAATCAATCCCGACAAGGGGATCAAGTGAGTTCAATACCATTAGAGATGGGTTCCATACAGAAAGAGGAGAATGATCACATGGTGTAAGAAGGATTAAAGATAATAGAAAAGGGTTCCAATACTAACGAAGAAGAAGAGGAATCCAAAGAGGATGAGGATATGTGGGTGATAGTGGATGGTTTACAAATCAACATAGGTATTATGTTTGTTAAATATTAAAATAACCCCCAAAATACTTTGAGCATCACTATGGGTGGAGTACAAAGTGTAATTATGAATAGGGTTGATAACACCTAATTTAGTTTTACATAATAAATATTCAATTAAATATTATATACCCACACCCCATAACCAAATTTATCTACATGCAACGCTTAATTTGGTTATTTACCCCTAGAAGATTATGCGGGGAAGATTATTTCCTAATGAAATCTTCATGTAGTTCAAGACATATCGATATGGTTTAGACACCTTCATAAAAGGACCACCTATGTGTCCTTATCTTACCTAAGAGACTCACATCTCTGGAAGTCTAATCACCAGCTAGGGTAGAAAAACACTATTTCTTCACATTTGGGATATAGGCCATAACAAAATATTTACATTGTTAGGGAACATGTTAATGGGAAAAAAAGTTTGTAGTTATTCATAAATTGATATCACTATACACATAATCTTAAAAACACAACATTTGACTCATACAATTCAATGATTCATACCATAGCCTATGTTAGCACATATAAATCCATAATAATGTAATAGGATTAAAAGATGCCTTGGTTTTCTAAACTATAGATAAGGAATCCAAAACGGTGTTATCCCATTTAGGTCATTATACCATGATCTTATAAATTTTATGGATCATTGCACCATACTCTTCCACTTAGCATAATTTGATATAGGCTACATTACTCATAAATAATTTATTATTTATATTAGAACAAAAAACAATGGTTCTCATAAAATATAGATGACATAACACAAGTGATCCTCTATTGTGTGATCACCTTTAATCATGCAATACTTATTTGCTTAAATGGAAACAATAAATCATCCCACGGGTCAACAACTAGGATTCTATCCCTTAAATTTTTTGCCCACTTGACATTTGATTTATTATCTATGAGAATTAATTAAACTTATAGTAATAGTTCATTTATTAAAAAGTGTAGACATCCAATTCCTAACACCATTTGTGTTGAAATTGTCAATCATACTTGATTTTCACTCAAATTCACATTTTAGGATAAAATCCATAAAACACCCTAAATGGTTCAAATTTTTCATTTACAAGTGTTGATTTAGGTCAAATTATCCCTAAATGGGGAAATGGATTTTATGGGCTAGCTAACTTTGATCAGATCATTTCGAGTCAAAATGATGATTTGGATTTTTGTGCTCTGGATCACTCTTTTCTCATAAATTCATTGCTACACATCACATACCTTTATTATTTTCTATTGGTAACATCCTAAATGGGACTACAATTCCAATGCATCTAGCGTCACCCTCTAATTCTTCCTAAGTCAAATTATGATCTAGTAATATATCTTTCTAACCATTTTGATTAATTGAAGACCAATTTCCAAATAGTTTCACAAATGTTGACTAACCTTGTTTAATGCTAATTAATCCAAATCAAGATCTTAAGTGGATTTTCCAAGAGAGTTTTTGAATATTTATTTTTTTAAATTGATTAATATTATCTGCATCATCAGGTTATGTCATTTATTGGGTGGCATCCATCAAGCCATAAGTGCATAAAATATTAGGATTATGGGTCTCCCATGCCTCTTTATTACCTCCCATGCCTCATTAATGTCCCTTATTCCAGAGTCATGATGATGACAATTATGGATTTTAATTACATAATTCAATTAATCCATGACCACACATCTCAATCTTGAGATAAAAGGTCATGGCTGATTCTAGTAAATCTTAGAAATCTATAAATAGAGAAGCCATGGACAACATTTTTTGTTTGATTTGTGCAAAGTTATTATGTTGAATTATCTCCACAATATTTTTCATTTGACCATTGATTCCACTATTGTTGATAAAGACAAGGATTCTTGATCAAGGGAGAACATGTTTTTGAGCCACTCTTGGCTGATGAAATCCATTTGGGAAGGTAACTAGTATGTTTTATTTCATTTAATTATTTATTATCGTTTAAAAATTCCCCTTGAATAGATAGGCTTAGTTAGTTAGTTCTTTATGCATTTCTCTTAGATTTATGGATTACTATTTGACTAGCTTGCTTTGTAACCTTAATCTACATTTTGGCATGCTTGATGTGATCGTAACCCACTAATTTACTCAAAAATACTTTACAAGTAACCTAATAACTACTATCATGTAGGTTCTTAGAGTATGGAAGCAATAAAATAAAAAAATGAGCAAAAAGGTCTATTTTTATAAACCATAGTTTTGTTCTCTAGATGGCCGAACTCAACTTTAGTTCATCCCAACTCAACTCTAGTTCATCCCAACTCGGATCTAGTTTATCCCAAATCATCTTTGGTTTATCCCAACTTGGCTTTGGTTCATCCTAACTTACCTCTAATTCATCCCAACTCAGCTCTAGTTTGGCCCAACTCAGCTTTGGTTAAACCCAACTCAGCTCTGGTTTAGCCCAACTCAACTCTAGTTTATCCCAACTTAGCTTTGGTTCACCCTAACATAACTCTAGTTCAGCCTAAATTACATTTGGTTTTTCCTAACTCAACTCTGGTTCATTCCAACTCATTTGTCAATGCAACTCACATGTCCAACCCAACTCACCTATCCAACCCAACTCACTTGTCTAACCCGACTTGCCTGTCAACCTAACTCACCTATCTAACTTGAATCTCTTGTCTAACTTGCCTCACCTATCATAATTGATTCACTTGTCAACCCAATTCACTTATCCAACCCAGCTAACCTATCTAACCTCACTCACTTGTCAACCCAACCTGCCTATCAACCCAACTCACATGTCCAACCTAATCTGACTGCCAACCCAAGAGCTAAATTCTTAATTTCATTTTCTCAAAAATCTTAAGTGATTTAAAACAAGCCACTATAATTATGTTTTTATAGGTTTAGGTGTTATTTTGGAATTTGTTTTGAATGCTTTTGACTAACCAAACACACTTTCATTTTGGTTTAAAATGAACATGCTTGATTTCACACATTTTGAATTAGTGCTTAAAATGAACCTAAGATTTAGCTAACTCTTAGATACATTTCATTTAATTCCTTTAAAACACATCATAACTCTTATGAAATTTTAAATTTGATGTTTTAATCATGAATCTAGGCTAAGTTTTTAATCTTCAATTTGGGCTTAAAATGAACATAGGTTTTTATTGCTTCATGTGGTCTTTTTTGTGTAATATTTTACCATTTTAGAAATTTAAGGTCAAGGGCCAAAAAATCACCACCAAATATTTATTTTAGTTCTTTAAATTGAACATGCTTGTCAATTTATTTTCAATATCTATTTAATTAGAAATTGGTTGTCAAAAAGCAGGTTATTGCGTGTATGCTCTTCTATCCATCCCCTTTAGGGAAATTTTGGAATTAAAAGCACCATCCTTATTGAAAACATGCCTAATCTAAGGAATATAAAGAATTTAATATAAATTACTTCCCAAAAACTTGTCATAGTTCAAGTGACCTTGAAAATGAACCTAAAGTATTTCTATTTAGTCATTTATTTTTATTCAAACTTAGCTTACGAGGGGGACTTCATTACCTCCCATGAGTTATTTAGGGAATATTTGACCTGGGGTTTCATCTCCTAACATTGAATTTAACCACTCACACTAGGATCAAAGGTTTTAGAGATTAAACCACCTTCTATTGTTGGAGTTGCACATGCAACATATATTCACTTTGGATATCTCACTACACTAAGTGAACCACAAGATGTAGTGGTTGCAAAAAGGACTAGACCATTTTACAAGCTAAGTGCTATGGACACACAATTTATGTGCGTTTATTTTTCTTAATTTGGTGTAAAACTCATTATGTAATTTATTCCCGTATAAATGATCAAAAACCAATTAGTTTTAGTCAACCCCACATTGTCATACACTTTCTAGGATTTGGATGATTATACATAGTGTATTTTGGTCATTTATCTTACTTGGTGTTTTTGAGACTAAAACTTGTTTGTTTGTTTATAAACCATGTCCAAATCAATTTATTTTTATGCCACTTTTTTGTTTAAATACACGTTATGCTATTCATTTTACACCATAATTGTGCCTTGAATTTTTTTGCCAAACATGTTTGTGTATGTGCCATTTGAACCTCATTAATATGTCATCATGCTGTCAGCTCTTGTCTAGATTATTTGGTCTAATACTATTCTTCAAAATTGTGTTTTCAATTAACCTTGTCAAGTTTGGATCCAAATATTAATTGATTTTTTTTAGGCCTCAATTAATGGGGCTGCTACATAGATATTTTTCATTTGGGTTGCATAACATCAATTAAATGGTTACCCAATTTTGAACACTATTGATTGTTTGTTTAAGTTCCTGTACTCATCATTATTTGTGATTTTATTTGATAGAATCCTATGACATTTAGATATTTAACATTAGGTTTTTTTTGTCAAATTCTTGGCACAAACCATTTTGAAGATGCAATTTCACCCTTTTGACCAAGGTTGTACCTTTTGTCTTTTTCAACATTGCTTTTCAAATTTTTTATAACTCTAAGTCTTTTTGTTTTCAAAGTTTTCTTCATTAAATGTGGATATGGCTAGTTACACTTATAATGGAGTCATGGATAATCCAACTTATGATAGAATGACCACAAAAAATGACTTCTATGACTTTAGTCAAAAACCCTATGGTAGTAATATGGTCTGTGAGACATATTTCTATCCACTTCACAAAAATTAGTAATGGGAACAAAATCAAGATCCAACTTGAGACTAAAATGATTGGGTATATCAAGAAGACTTGGATGCTTTGGATTGTGCAAGTAATCAAGGTACAAAATATGCCAAGATCACCATTTTATGACATCTTCCTTTGGTTCACATAGGCAACCAAACTAAGAAGCATCTAGTCATCACCATTTTAGGACCTCCTGCTTTAGTTTTCACATGCAACAAAACTAAGAAGTGTTTAGTTGTTACCATTTTAGGACCTCATCCTTTGGTTCATATGAGTAACTAAACTAAGAATCATCTAGTTATTACCATTCTTGGCCCATCACCAATTTTTTATGAACCTATTGTTGAAGAAATTCCATTTGATGAACCAGTTGTGTTTGATCCCTTCTTCAATAGTCTAATTTTGTGATAGTCCATTATTAAAATACAAATGATTATTCTTGCTAACCCAAATTTTCCCCACTTTAGAAATTTTTTGTTGATCATTGAGCCAAAACAAGAACCATTACCTCTTCAATAGCCATCTTATGAGGATCAAAATGTGTTCAAAGTTGATATTTTATAACCAATTATGAACCAAAACCAAAATATTATTATTGAAACATCCATTTGTGACAATTTAACCTATGATAAGTTACCTATTTATATGTTACCAAACTTTAAAGAGCACATCTCCTTAACAAGCCAGTCTTTGTAGAGTTGTCTCTTGATATTTTCCCACTCGTTGAGGAGTCTCACTTTCATAGATATGATTTTGTTGAGATGTCCCTCTAGTGGTACCCTCTTTTTGTGGAGTGTCACTTAGATGAGCGAGTTTATGTTGAACCCTTCCAAGATGAATTAGTTTTTATTTAGCCCATTATGCCATCATAGGCCATTACTTGTCAAACATTTAGCATTCAACAAAACATTATCAAAACAAACATATCGGATGAAGAATCAAAATTAGATCTAGGTTCTATTTCTGAACTGACTTTGGATTTAACATCATAAATAGAATCAACATCATTTTTTACATTAGATTCATAGTCCCTTACTTTTAAATTAGATTCATAAATAGATTATAGTGTTGGTTGTTAAAACATTAGTTACAATTGCCTTGTGGATCAATTTGAATGTATTTGTGATCCTTCTACATTTTTTTAGGATGATTACTTCAACATCAACACAATTTCTAGTATCTTCTATGATGATTGTGCTACCTTTCACCATCCCATTATTACCACCCAACATATCCATTATATTGACATTCCACCTCCCATAAACATCGATTGGGATTGATAGAATCACATTTTATTGAATTGCATCAATGGTGATATACTATTTATAGAATATTAAGAGGACCAAGACCACATTCATTCAAAAGAAGATCAATCTCCTCGTGAAACCTTTTTAGAGGAACTAGGAGATAAGCAAAGATAAAACTAAGAATATTTTAGTGAAACCTTTTCAAAGGTGCTAGAAGACAATCAATGTCAAATTTTAACATCTCTTTGTGAAACCTTATCGAAAGCACTATGGGATGATTAAAAAAAATTCATTGGTGAAAACTTCATCGACAGACCAATAGATGAGCACAAAATTTCTTCACTATTTATTGAAGATATTATTCAAGTTAAAATCAAAATATCTTCCAATCTACATCATAATCAGATGGTAACTACTCTCAAGATCAAGCAATCCTATTAAGAGCATCTTCAGAGGTCTTTTATCCCATCACAACCAAAATTATCTCAAACCTAGTATCAGAAACATTACATCTGATTAAAAGCCTTGATATTTATTTGTTTCCCATCCATTATACATTCTTTTATCACCCACCCATTCATTTCCCACTTATATCATTTATCATTGGCACCACTTTCCTTTATAGAGGCTATGAAGTTATCTTGTCTCAATGTTTGAAAGAAGTAGAATCAATTGCCAATGAAGATCGTGAACACATTATTGAGATCTAGATTGGCAACAAGTTCTTAACAGAGCAAATTTTCCAAGAGGGAATTGGATAATAACTTTTATAACTGATCATCTTTGTTGTCTCACGTATTGACTAGGACATGCATCTCCATGTAAGTAATAGTAGAAGAACCATTTTTCACTTTTCCAATTACCATTTGCCATTACCATGCCTTGTATCTTGGGGGAAACCCTATAGACCATTTTTAGGCATCTTATCCCATTGTGTTCATTTTTTATATCATGTTATTTGAATGCCATTAACTTGAGGTCCTTCAAGACTATGTAGGCCATACTCAATTTCTATTGAGGATAGCTCGGTCACCTTATTTACATTCTCACGATTTTTTGAGCAATTCTACTAAGTTTGAATGCTCTCACCATTTTTTGAATAACCTAAGCCTATGCTCTCACTATTTTATGAGCAATTTAAGCCAAACATTGCTTGGTAGCAACTTTATTGCCACTATAGCCAATTATCTTTTGATCATTTCCTTATACCATTTTTATTATACCATTTCTTTACTATTGACCAACGATTTATTTTAGTTATCTTACCAATCCCATTTTTTATTATGGTTCCTTTGGTTCATCTTGCACTTTTTATGGGGGGATCTTGATCCAATTTCAATAGTTTTTTAATGCCATGTGTAATGATAGTCTATGAAAGTAGTGTGGCTTTTGATCTATTAAGTTATATTTCTTTTATTATCTTATTTAGTATCACTGGTTATAACTAACTATAGGCAAATCAATATTGTTTTAGTACCCATGATTATAATTGCCTTTGGGAAAATCATTATTATGAAATTGTTTCTTATTTATAACCACCTATGGTTAAATTAGGTACAATGCCTTTTTATCATGCAATTCCACATAATTTGGTCATGACTATTATCATTTGTCTTATTATTCACCTTTGTTTGTGAACTTATAATGACCTAGTCAGTTTTTCATTACCTTTTGTGTGGGTAGAATTGTTGTGACTTGGGATTATTTTTGGGTTATATAGGCCTTACTTGATTCATGTTGATGTCAACTCAGTCCCTCTTATCATATGCTCTCACCCTATTATGAACATTTTAAGTTGGCATGCTCTTGTCATTTTGTGAGATAGACCATTTTATATCTCTTAATACTCAATCAAATTTAGATACTTAGAAAATTCCAAAAACACTCGTAAAACACTCAAAAACTCAAAAATATTTTATGCATGTTTAGTTCATTATTGTTTGTTGTTTGGTCTTTTGCTTTCCTATTTGGTCTTGATTCTTTGTTTTATTTTTCATGTACATATTGACTGTCCACATAGATCTGAATTATTTGTGTCTTGATCTCATGTTGTTAAGATGTCTTTATATCTTTATCTTTTTCTTTGCTTTTTTTTTTAAATGTAAATAATTGTAACTTTAGTTTTGGTCATTATTTTACCATTATCCTTAGTTATAGGTATTCACATTTAAACTGGATCAGTGAAATTGGAATATTATTTCATTTTAAGTCATTTATAATTATGAGGCCTAATTTATTTTTCTATATCAATCACTTTGTGCTCAGGTCTTAAAGTCTTAACATCAACATTAGCTTTGATGAATAATTGTCAAGAACATTTTGCATAATCTAGGCTCATGTTATGGAATTTGTAATTTAGGTAATATATCTTTTAGTACTCAACTCTATGCTTAGACATGCATCTATTCACATACAGTGTGAGTCTAATCAATTCTTGGTCATTTTTCATCATTTTCACTCCATTCTCTCCCAAACTTGGCTGAATTACATTAGCCTGAAGTTTATATTGGAACATGAGTCCATGGAACTATGTAGGCAATGATCAATTTATATTAAGTTCAGCTCAACTATCTTTCATTATTATTTTCATCTCTCTCAGCAATTTGTGAATTCTCATATGCTAAGTTTTAAATGGCTTTCTAATCTATTACACCATTGCATGTACATTTACACCTGTTCACTTTAACCTATATTTTGGGCTATATCCTTGAGATATTTTGTTTTATAATTACCCATGTTGGGGCACAACATATAAATAATGTCATAATCAAATTATCTCTACAGGGGAAAACCATTATTTATTCTTTATCAATGATCAAAATTCTCCCTACTGAGGCAAAACTATTTTATCACGATCACATCTACTCTACTGGGGTAATTTTTATTGTCTTATCTTTGGAGACCCTATTCTAGTTTTGATTCCATTATTAAATTAGAATGCTATCTATTTTCCTCTGATTCCAATCTCTCTAAACTAATACCCATGATGGTAGTATTCTAGTGTGCAACTTTTTTCATGATAGATCAATGTCATAACCATACAACTTGTACTCTCAAATTGGGTATTTTTAAAGTGTGTCCCTTACATTTATGGATTGTATATTTTCCATTCCACCCATCTCTACGGCCTATTATACCTCTAATTATATTATAATCATTGATGATAATCACATGTGTAAGGATTAACTCATCTGGATGTGATATATTCCATGGTTTAATTTCTCATTTTCTATCTTTTCTAGAGTCCATCATTCTCTTCCATCCTAGTATGTCCTCTTGAGGGGGAATCATGGGTCTATTCCAATTTCTTCTTTTAAACTCTTTTCTTTGAAAATATGTTACTTCACCTAAATGTCTCACTATGCCTTCTCTAATAGGGTCAAAATGTAGAAATCCAACTCATAACACCATTTGTGTTGAAATTGTCAATCTTACTTGATTTGCATTGAAATGCACATTTTAGGCTAAAATCCATAAGACACCTTAAATGGTTCTAAATTGTCATTTACAAGTGTTAATTTAGGTCAAAGTATCCCTAAATGGGGTAATGCATTTTATGGGCCAGCTAACTTTGATTAAATCATTTCGAGTCAAAATGATGATTTTGCCTTTTATGATATGGATCAATATTTTATCCTAAATTCATTGGTACACAACACATACCTTTTTTATTTTGTGTTGGTAACATCCTAAATGGGAATATGGTTCCAATGCATCTAGCATCACCCTTCAATTCTTCCCAAGTCAAGTTATGATCTAGTAATATGATTTTCAGACCATTTTGATTAATTGAGGTCCAATTTACAAATAGTTACATAAATGTTGTTTAACCTTATTTAAGGATAATTAATAAAAATCAATATCTTAAGTCAATTTTCAATTAGAGTTGAATATTTCTTTTTAGAAATTGATTTATATTTTTGCATCATTAGGTGATGTCAATTATGGGGTGGCATCCATCAAGCCATAAGTACATAAAATATTAGGATTATGGGTCTCCCGTGCCTATTAATGTCCCTTCTTCCAAAGTCATGATGAGGGTAATTATGGATTTCAATTACATAATTCAATTAATCCATGACCACACATCTCAATCTTCAAATGGGCGGTCATGGTTGATACTGGTCATTCTTAAAAATCTAATAATAGAGAGGCCATGGACATAATTTTTAAGCTTGATTTGTGCAAAGTTATTATTTTTAATTATCTCCATAATAATTTTCATTTGAACATTGATTTTAGTTTCAAGATTCATTCATAAGCTAATTTAGTGATTTCGCATCTTGAGTCTATTTTTTGACAAATGTTCTTGAGACCATGGAGGAGTTTTTCCACCATTTTTAATAAATACAATGATGCTTGATCAGGGGAGAACACATTTTTGAGCCACTCTTGGATGATGGTATCCATTTTGGAAGGTAACTAGTATGTTTTCTTTCATTTGTTTCTTCATTACTATTTTCAAATTCCCCTTGAATAGATAGGCTTACTTAGTTAGTTGTCTATGTAATTCTCTTTGATTTATGGACTAATCTAACTTCCTTTGTAACTAGTTAGTTCTCTAGTTACTAACTTCCTTTGTAATCCTAATCTACAAAAAGATACAAGGTTATGTTAACCATATTTAATTTATGCAATTTTTCTACTACATTTACATATTATCTTTTCATTTTTAATCTATAATATACTTATATGCATTTTTTTCAATTTAAGAAATTCATAGTTTACAATATTTACATACATTACAACATTACATACTTATAACACTAACTTTCATATTCCATCTTACATTAAAAATGCATAATTTTAATAATAAGGCTCTCAACACAACCTATATAGAGTATTTAAATATGTAACATTTTTTTTAAATATCCATAAGTGTTATAACACTTAACTTCAAAGGATTATGGGCAAACAAGTCTCATACTCTTGTGTAGGACTAAACTAAACTTATAAATATCATTATTATGAAAAAAAAGAATCATTTGTGGTAAATAAACCATACATAATTATTTATAATATCTTTATTCTATATTTACACCATAATGTTGCTTACCAGTATTTATTAACATCCTGATTAATACTACTATGGCACTTCCTGCACACACACACACACACACACACACACACACACACACACACACACACACACACACACACACACACACACACACACACACACACACACACACACACACACACACACACACACAAAACTAGAACTAAAAAAGAAAACATCAGTCTCCTTTTTACAAAATCTTACTCTTACCCATGATACGATCAATTCACACTTTAAATCGTAAGCTTGTATAACCACTATGCACAAGAATAGATTGATTACCAAATAGAATATACATTACCTTGTTGTTATTTCATTTACTTATTCAAATGGACATTGGTTTTAGCTTGGAAGTCTTTATAATTAAATCAATAAGATATAAAAAAATCTAATTTTTTTTCCAGTAGCATATAAAATTACATTACTTCATATTCTAAGATAAAAATTCAACTCAAGTTCATTTATAATTGGTTGTAGCATACTAGTTATCTTCCAAAGTAGTGTGATATTTCCAAGATGAACATAGTGTTGAATATGGTTAATGATATACCCAG
>JARHVA010005489.1:70000-80000 GCA_037957365.1 Torreya grandis
AGTGATCACATCTTGAGTTATAAGGGCAACATCAACTTTAACTGTTAGTGCCTCCATGAAATAGTGTGTTTGGTCCTAAATGACCACTTTAAGACTCTAAATTTGATTTTCAAGTAGTATATAAAATTTTATAACATATTCAATCTACCCTATAGGAGATCTAGACCCTTTTAGGACCTCAAATTCATTTCAAATGTCAAAGCACTACTACCACATGTTTTTAAGATATTCTTGATTATCATCTTGAGGGGATACATCTTGAACCACATATTGACCTCTCCCTTTAGGATAAATAGTAATATAAATAACTTTAATCTATTCCATGTGTTAATATTTTAGCTACAACTCTTCTCTCTCAATATTTACTTATTTCTCATTGGAATCTATTTCAAGTTCACTCAAGATCTCAACTTGTTCACTTGGGAGGTATTCTACGTCAATATCATATGCAACTTGATATTTTTCCTTTTTTCTCGAATAAATTAAGGTTACTTTATTGTGTCATTTTTTCCTTATTATTTTCATGTTCATTTTCAGCTACAACATCTTCATTAAAATTCTCTAGGAAAATTCTTCCTTATGGTTCTTCTATTGCCAATTCAACTACTTCATTTTGCAACACAAAAGAAGGCCATCATTTTCAATCAAACAAGGGAGTTCAAAAAAATATTTTACCTCTTCTTGTCCACTTTATACATATTTAAATATGTCCAAATTCACCTATATTATAGCTAGTTGTTCATATTCATCAAGAGGATCAAACAATTGTTGTTCTCAGTTATCCATGATCTCTTAGACATGAAAAACTGATTGGGTAGTTGTTGTAACTATCTCATTTGACATTTTTTAACATTTAATAATTTACCCTTATTTAAGGTCTGATGTCACTTGATCAATAACATCTAATACACATTATCCAAGAATGTTACTTTGAATGGAAGATGGTGCTTTATCAGGTTGTACCCCTTCATCAAGATCACCTTTCTCTTCATCCTTATAGATTTATTTGATTTTATATTCACCAATATGAGTTATAATGATTATTTATTCATAATACTCACTGGAAATATCTTCATCATGTTCTCTTGAATAAATAGTCACTTCACTCTCAACTGCAACTTGATCTTTTTCATTTACCTCCAATAGAATAGGTTTTTCCTCAAGAATGGAGATAGTGGGAGGGTAATGAATATTTTAATCTATTGGATTGGGAATTGAGTTATCACTCTTAAAAATTGAGATATTAGGGATGGTTTACTCTTTTATGAACTATTAGAGAGGGAAAATTAATTTGTATTATGGATATCCTATTCTTATCAACAAGCACTTCTTTCCTATTTTAAATTACTTCTTACATTGATTTACATTATGAAAAGGTTTGAGGTTCTTTGGGAAGGATGGATGGGGATTGTATAGAAAAATTTTCTTATGGGACTCAACTAATTCCTTCCAACTTGAGTTTTAAA
This sequence comes from Torreya grandis, assembly GCA_037957365.1. NCBI lineage: Eukaryota > Viridiplantae > Streptophyta > Pinopsida > Cupressales > Taxaceae > Torreya > Torreya grandis. The sequence goes on from JARHVA010005489.1 coordinate 71,467, forward strand.
CCTAAGAGTTTCCTCTTGATGGTGTGTTATAACTTGAGGTGTGGGTGAAGGGATTGAGAAGCTTAGAAACTTTATTGGCTTGGGATTCATCACCTTCTCCTAATATTGTAATGGTGTATAATTTTTGGATTCTATTTTTCTTATTGTTATGATCGACTAAAATATATGCTCATTTTTAAATTCAATGTCTCTATCTAGACATGCTTCACATTCAAGTCTTATCTTTTCATAACTCTTTTTAGGTTGATTTGAAGGAGAATGACTTTGCCAAAGCTATTTATAATTAGAATGACATTTTCAAGGCTAATTGTGATCATGATCGAGATATATATAGGGATGATGACAAGATTGATAAGATTGGTATGAATTTTGATAAGCTTGGTAAGGTTTTTTTGGAAGGGAGAAAAAATAATACTTTTGATAGCAAGGTTGTTCATATTGATAACTAGATCAATATGGGGTTTAAGTAGGGTCATTGTATAAATTATATGGCTCAAGATAGGGCTGATATGGATGATTATAATATTGATAAGGATTAATATAGGCCTAATATTCCTCATCAACTTGAGCTTTATTTAAATCCACTCTAAACTCAACTATGAATCATCATGTGAAAGGAAAACTATAAAGAATAATTAATTGAAAGAATACTTAGGCTACTAAAACTATCTAAATGAACTCAGAGTCTCCATTTGTGCTTGTGTTCATTTCTCCAAAGGCTGACTTATTAAATAAAAACACCAATAAACCTTCAATGGATGAAAATCCTTATCCCATGAGGCATGTTAGAACTATTATATCATAAATTTGGACCCTTTGAGAGGGTGTTTCAAGTCCTGTCATCTAAGCTACACATGGAAATAATCCTAGGTTATGGGTGACCTAAAGAATGGATTGAACCTATAGATAAGGGTTATCTCCCTTGATTTATCACTTAGGAATAATCACTAATATACTATCTTGTAAGCAAAATATAAAAATAAATTCTGAACTAAGGGCTTGATACACCAAATTTTATGGCCATTTCCACTAATTTACATGTGCACTAAGGCATATAGGACTGATATAACATACACTTCTCCTAAAAATAATGTATTACATCAATTATTTGAAGACAAGTAATGTAATTTGATACTATAAGGTAATATACTTTGTACTTATAATTCTCATTGAAACCTTGATGACACTCTCTGCATCCTACAATAGAGAATAAAATTGAATGAAGACAAGATGAATAGGACAAAAAACTAAGGTGAGATAAGTATACACTTTATTAGATCAACCATTAAAAGATCCACAATATATACAACCATAAAACAAGGCAAAAAATAGTCATTTATTGACAAAAATCGTACAAAATATTAGGGCTTCATGATATTATTAATGGAAGGATTCATTTCGATACCAAACAAGGTAGCACATATAGGAGAAATAAGAAGAGAGAGAGAGAGAGAGATAAAATAAAGGTGTCAATAACTAATGATGTCTTATAATAAATCATATAACTAATTAAAAATAATAATAAATACCAATATATAGTCTTGAAATTTCTCTTCAATATGTGTGCACTTTATTTGATGATGAGCTTGTGAAGGTGGTGTAGGGTTTTGTCTTGCTTCATGACTCATCAAGCCTTCTTAAAACTACTACCTTATTCTTAATTACAAAGTGAAAAGTCATATTATTGGTTTTAAACCACTTATCTTTGTCTTAGAAACTTTTTGAGGCTCTATAACCCATCATCTTTCCACCCATCATCAAGCCTTCTTCAAACTACTACCTTATTCTTAATTACAAAGTGAAAAGTCATATTATTGGTTTTAAACCACTTATCTTTGTCTTAGAAACTTTTTGAGGCTCTATAACCCATCATCTTTCCACCCATCATCAAGCCTTCTTCAAACTACTACCTTATTCTTAATTACAAAGTAAAAAGTCATATTATTGGTTTTAAACCACTTATCTTTGTCTTAGAAACTTTTTGAGGCTCTATAACCCATCATCTTTCCACCCATGTTCCACAATCTCATTCATAACTTTCATACTTTTTCCCTTTAAGGCTTATTCTTTATAGCCTTATTTTGACACAAAGATACTAGTTTTTAATGATATATAGGAATTATAGGAAAAATAAATTCATATTTTGGCACCCTCTATCTTATTTTATTGTTACCCAAAGTTTCATGATTCAAATCCTAATGTAGACCTACTTACACAACACCTTCCTTCACAATTAATCCTCTTTAGGTCTAAAACAAATACTTAGTAGTAAAAAATGTACCATACCATAATTTACTAATAAAAAACCAAAAATATAATGTATGGAACATCAAATAAGGTCATATTACAAATTTTTATGTAATTCCAAGGGTGGAAACTCAAACTATGCAAAATGAAATATTTTAGCCCTAGGTTGATCTTAACAGAGGCTTGTGTACACCGAGAGTGAAAAAAAGTATTGGAATATTTTTTAACAATTTATAAAATTTTATATATCTATGTGAGTTTTGACCAATCTCTCTTCAACTTAGTTATTTTCCCGTAAACAATCCGCATACCTCTATAACATGCCAAGTTTCATAAATTTGTATGCATTTTAAGACTGTAAAATAGGTTTTGGGATTACTTGTATTTTTAATACACATATAAACACCCTAAAAATATTCCAAGGTATATAATTACTCCAACACACCTTAATTAACCATTTTTGTTTCATTGAATTACCAAAATGGTACCTCTTGATCATACTTATTCAAAATTACACTTGGTTATATGTATTCTTTTGGACTATGTACTACTATAGGATGGTTCATTAATGGCCTTAGTATATCCTAAATTCACTCTCAAGTGATTTATATATTACTTTTATGTATTATTTAATTTTTATAGAACTTAAGGAGGTCCATAAAGTCAAATTACTACTCAAGAGTAAAGAAGAATCCATTACAACTTGTTGCTTACATTTAGCTTCTCATAACATGTTAGAAACCATTTTAATGATTGTTGAAGACTATGAAGTTATTTTAAGGTAATATAATACCTTTAAAAGTTATCTTTATTCCACCTTATGTGATTAATCATACAATTCAATCTTTCAAACCACCTTCGAGTTGTTTGTTAAGCATGAGGATCCATACTACTGATTATCATAATGACAAACACCTAAATTTATTCAAATAGACCTACCAATGATGTTTATTATCTTAATAAATGTGTGAAAAGTTTTATTATATATTAAAAGTAATTATAAAACCTCCATAGGGGTCAAAATAATCATAACTTTTCTATAGAGCTCATAGAAGAGGGTTTGCAAGGGTTTTATGTAGTTTTACTATTAATGATGATTTTAGAAGACAAATGCTCAATTTGGTGAATTAACACCATGTTGGAAGGAATTTATCCTAACATAATACATTAAAATTGTTTCCACTGATGTATCATCTCCATGGAGTTCCATGTAATGTTTTAGACCTTCTTGAACTTCTTATATAGTGAGAGGAGGATTTTGAGGTCTCAAGATTCTTAGCATTTATTCACAAAGTACCATTTTTCAATGGAAAAATCAACACTAAAAACAAGTATTAGGGTAACATATCTATCCTCCCTTACAATAATTTTAACCTGCACACTTACTTAGGTGAGATCTCAGTGCAAAAAGTAATCTCTCAGGTTTATAGGCCTACTATGTGAATACCTTGAGATGACTATTTGTCTCCAAAACCCATCAAATTATTTGTTTGTGAATTGGAATGGATTTATAAATTTAAAAATTTCCCAATAGACCTCCCAACACTTTGAAAATATTTTTATCCCTTCAAAATACTTAAAACACGCTTTGACTTATAGCTCTCTTTTAGGATTCTTGGTTCTTTTACTATGTCTCACCCTTATTGAGACCATTTATCAATTTGTGTTATTTTTGATGAATGAATAAATTGGTTTATTAACCATTTATTAGTTTAATGAGGAAATTATTACCTTATAAATCTTTAAAAACTTCCTTATTTTTAAGATTGTGATATTTTTAATCAAGAATGTGGGCCTATATGTCTACAAACTTGTAGGTCGACATTCACTTTTATTTAGATCACTTGTAACATATCTCAGACCTATTGATAAAAAAATTAGACCTCAACATGATTCATACCGACCTTAATTCCTTATAAAATCTCTCACTTTATTTAAATGAATCAGGTTTCACTCTATTCTTAAACCATCTCTTTTAATACATGCATAGTCTGCCTAGTGAAGTAATGGGAGAGGCTTGTAGGTAGTCACTTAGTGTTTTTGGTTAATAATAATTAATTTAGGACATTAGAGAGATATAAAATCCTTATGAGACTTCAGGAAAAGTATTATTGAGATGATCATGTCCTCTATCACTTATTCCATACACAATAATAGTGGGATGGTTCAATTTTAAACCTGCAACCTATTGTGATTTCTTGAAACAAAACTATGTTACTCTATACTAGGACTGAATGAGATACTTATTGATTTATATAGTGGATATGAAATTTTAAAATCAACATTGATATGGACCATTACTAACTTCTATGACAAAATTCTATCATTAGACATTGAAGATATTGAATAAATCAGTTGTATATTGGAGAGAGGGAGAAATGACATGATGACTATGTGTATGATATAAGAGAGTGTATTATGATGTTCATCAAGGGAAAAATATATTTAAGATACCTTTTTGACTCATCTTATACATTGAAAACACTTATAAATATGTTTCAACAAACAACATAACAATATAATGTAAACCTTAGCAGTTATAAGAAACCTTAACTTTTCCAAAACATGTACTTGTAATGTTTCTCTCACAAAGCTTTACCTCTTCATGTACTTGATTATTAAGATCATAATGTCATCTTGAATATTTATCATGTCACAAATGGCTCAACTTGGACCAAGCCAAAACTAAAAATCTATAAAAGAACCTTAATATTGTCAAAATTAGCTTAAATAATGCTAAGTGTGTCATGAGAGGATTGAGACCATGAGGATTGACTACGAAACTGGGGATCATGATTATTTAACTTTGACTAGACCTATAACACCTTGGCATAACCTAAGGATCAATGAATAAGACATCATCTAATGATAAATCATGACATCAAAACCATGGTCTACTAGAGGATATCAACAAAGTTAAAATGACAAAGACCAAGTTTTAAATTAGTATAACCAATGATAGATAAACTAGCTAATAGTACCAAGAATTATTGAATTTCTATATTTATCAATCTAATACTATGATAACCAAGTATTTTCATTGGATTGAGCTACATATTTTACTCTTCCATAACCTACATATTTTTTCAATCCAACACATGAGACAAATCAGGTACATATTTTATTAATAATGCAATGTGAAATACATCTTGGATCTTTGATAGAGAAGGTGTTAAATCTAGTTGGTAGTTAATAAGATTGATCTTATCCATAATGTCAAATGGTCTAACAAAACATGTATTCAATGTGGAGGTTTTCCAAAACATAATAAAAGTTTTCAATGATATTACACATAAAAATACCTAGTCACTAATAACAAATTCATGTGGTATTCTCTCTTGATATGCATAGATATTTTCCCAATTAGAATAAGCCTTTATATTTTGGAACATTAAGGACATATACTTATCATATTCTTGTAGAATTTTAATCCCAATAGAAACCATATTATCCAATTCATCACAACCAAGTGGGATTCAATTTTTTTACCCATATAAGGATTCAAGTGGGACCATTCTCATTACTGAATGGTATAATTTATTGTAGAAAAACTCAACCAAATGGAGGTAGTCCTCCCACTTGGACTGCTAGTCCATAAAATATATACACAACATGTCCTCCACTACTTGATTCAATCATTCAGTATGACCATTCATTTTTAGGTGATATGAATAGCTAAAATTTAGTCAAGTACCAAATGTCATAGTTAAGGTTTTCCAAAACCTCTAAATGAATAATTTATATCCATATAAAATAATTACTTCTGGTATGCCATGAAATTCTTTAACTAACCATTCTACAAACATAGAAGTGTCATCCATCAAGTTTCTAGATAAGAAGTGGTTAAATTTGGTTGTTTTAAAATTAAACACTAAAATGGTGTCATGAGTACTATAGCATTTGGGCAACCCAAGAATAAAATATAGTGAAATTAATAACCCTTTATCCTTAGGTGTGTCATACAAGTACAACAAGACTCGTATGTGGTAGTGTTCAATTTTCACATGATAACATTCTAGACATTTTACCATATAATTATCAATGTCGAACTTTATCCTAGGTCAAAAATAATGTCTCTTTAGCTCATGAGTCATTTTTTTGACAATGGGATGAGAAAAATGGGTTCTTTTTTGTTCTTCATCTATCACAAAATTACATAATTATTTATTTTAGGTATAAAAAATATGCCCTTATGCCTTCTAAGGCCATGTGATTCAGTAGTAAAATAAATAAATGCCTTAGCAATGGTCTTAACATTTAACTCTCTACTTACTTTTTTACAATATTCATCTTTATGCTACTAATTTAATACAATGTTTTCAAATTTTCCTTATATTACTAATATGGTATCAAGGTAGACATGTTTACTAAGTGCATTAGCCACACCATTTTTATTACCCTTCACATATCACATGTCCATATAAAAGTTACTAATAAATTCCATCCACCTACACTAGTAGGAATTCAAATCATCATGTAATAATTGGTGTTCTAAACTATGGTGGCTAGATTTCACCTTAAAGGACTTGCCTAGAAAGACATTCCACTACTTTAGTTCATATACTATGGAAACAATTTTTAAATCATGTATAGGGTAGTTATTTTTATCTTCCTTTAGATTTCAACTCATAGGATACTATCTTCCCATCTTGGGCTAGTATTCCATCTAAGATTTATATAGAGGCATCAGCCCACACTATAAAGTTTCCATTAGGGTCAGGTATGATCAATATAGGTGTTATGGTTAATATCTCCTTAAGCTTATTGAAGACTTCTTCACACTGATATGTCCACACAAATTTCATACCTTTATGCTACAAGGATGTAATAGGGTTGGATATATGTGAAATTTTATTAACAAATCATTGATAATACCCTACAAATCCCATAATACTACATAATTCATGCACATTCGAAGGAGTAAGCCACTCTTGGATGGATTATGTTTTGGTTAGGTCTACTGTAATACCTTCTTTAGAAATAATGTTTCATAAATAGTTTTCCATATATATATATATTTCCATATAGTTTTTGATATCTTAATATTTCAAGAACCAATCTTAGGTGTTGACCATGCTCAACTACATTCTTGGAATAGATAATGATGTCATCAAGAAATGCTAAAAATGATTTTTTTGATAAATCCTTGAACATGATTTTCATTAAATTTATAAATTTAGTTGGTGTATTTTTTAGGAAAAAAGGTAAAACAATGAAATCATAATGGCCATATCTAGTTCAGAAGGCTATTTTGTGAATGTATTCCTCTTTGATCGTTAGCTAGTGATAGTTGAATCGTAGATCACGTTTTGAAAAAAATTATACACCTTTCATCATATAAATCATCACTGATGCAACAAATTCTATTTTTTTTATTGTTACCTTGTTAAGAATTTGATAATCAATGTGTATCCTTAAGGTGCCATCTTTTCTTTTTATGAATACTATTAGAGCACCCCATGGTGACATGCTAGGTCTAATACTTCCATTGTCCAAAATTTATTGCAGATGAACATTAACCCCTTAAAAATCTACCACATTCATCTTATAATGAGATTTTGATGTACGGTTAGCCCCTAGATAATGTCAATGGAGAATTTAAACTCATATTTAAGGGGTATAATAGGCATAGTTTTAGGGAAAACATCCATAAATTCTCTTATGATATAAAAATCTTTGCATATTTTATCCTTTCTTGGGATTTTTTCCTATAGATTGCATAGAGTTTGAAATATTTTATTATAAATCTCTTTAACTATATAAATGAAAGTAAATTGGATGGTTTAAACCCTTGAATGCACCAAGATCAAAATAATTTAACCTTGGTTTTGAAAAAACCAAGATCAAGTTCAGTTTTCTCAAAGCACACTTGTATATGCACTCTTTTTCTAGTGCCGAATTCAACTTACTAATCTTCTCTTATATGAATAGGTTTCTAAGTGCATAAATTTGTTATAATAGGTGCAATAAATCAATATTTTCCACTAAAATCAATTAAAATAGTCATGGGATGGAAAAATATAGTACCTCTTATTTATGTTAAGGTAGCTTAAAAATCAGCCTTATAATTTTCCACTCCATACACCTGATGCTTTATCGGCTATCTAGATTTCAATTTTAGGAAATCCTTGTGGTAGTGATTGTCACTACACTCCCAACACATTATTATCATTTGTGGTTCTATATGAAAAAAGTTATCCCCTATAGCTAGCCCACGCTAGCTATTTCAATCTTGGTCTTTCCTTAAAGACCCTTTTTTAGTAGCGTTTAGAGGTTTGATATTCTTG
>JARHVA010005489.1:92500-107500 GCA_037957365.1 Torreya grandis
AATTTTAGTAGTCTTATTGTACCATTAACAAATTAAATGAGAGAAAAACAATTTTCATGGACAAGAGAAACAACAAAAAAAAATTGAGTTATTAAAAAAAAAGGAATAGATAGAATGTTATTTTAACATTATTATATTTTAACAAAGTATTTAAAGTGGATTGTGATGATTCACATGTGGGAATTGGTGCTATGTTGAGTCAAGAAGTAAATCCAATATCATATTTTAGTGATAATTAAAATGAGGTAAGACATAAATATTCAACATATGATGTTGAATATTATTTCATTATAAAATCATAAAGGCATTAAAGGAATTACTTGGTACCTAAGGAGTTTATGTTATTTATAGATCATGAGGCCTTGAAGTATTTGAACACTCAAAATAATTTAAATAATAAACATGAAAAGTGGGTGTATTTCTTACAAGGATATACTTTTGTGTTGAAGCATAAATTAGGAATGTAGAATTAGGTAGTTAATTCTTTGAGTAGAAGAGTAGCATTATTAAATTCTATGGTGAGTGAAATAGTTGGATTTTAAGTTGTTAAAGAATTATATGATACTAATCTAGATCTAGGTAAGATGGTTGAGCAGTGTAAGAATCCATTATCAGGTGAGACATGCACTATTCATGATTAATATATTATACATGATGGTTATCTATCCAAAGGTAAATAATTATGTATTCTATTTGTATCTTTAAGAGATAATATCATAAGAGAACTACACATTGGTGGTTTGGATGGAAATTTTGGGAGGGCCAAGATAATAGATATGGTGGAGGATGAAGAGAGATGTGGTAAGGTATGTTTCAAGATGTAGAAGATGTAATGTGGCTAAATGCCATGCACATAATATGTGGATGTCCATGTCATTACCAATTCAAAGAAGACCATAGATAGATTTCACTATGGATTTTGTGTTGGGATTACGAAATACACACTGAGGTAATGATTTAATTTTTGTATTTTTAGACAAGTTTTTTAAGATGGTTCATTTTATTTCATGTTAGAAAACCAATGATGATAATATATTTTCAAAACTATTTTTAAGGATGTTTTTATATTGCATGATGTTCCAAAAACCATTTCATTAGATAGGGACACACAATTTATAATTCAATTTTTTAGGACATTATTTAAGAATATGGGAACTAAGATACAATTTATTAGTGCATACCACCCAAAAAATAGATGGATAGATATATGTTATAAATAGGAGTTTAGTAAATTTGTTGATATGTATAGTTGCAGAGAACCCCAAGCAATGGGACTTGGATTTACCACATGCTAAGTTTTCCTATAATAGTTATTTGAATAAATCAATAGAAATATCAAAATTTCAAATTTTTTATTGGTGAAATCATATGGGTATTTTAGATTTGGTATAGTTACCAGCTACAAAATGAGTTAGTTATGATGTTGAAGTATTTTCAAGGCATATACAATACTTACAAGAAAAAGTGAGGAGAAAACTACAAGAAAGTAAAGAAAAGTATAAAGTTTTAGTAGATGTTAGAAGATGGTCAAAGGTATTTGAATAAATATATTGATGGTATATTTAAGGAATAAAATATTTATCAAAGGCACATACAACAATTTGAAGTAAAAGAAAATTAGACTGTGGTTAATTGTGATGAAAATCAATGACAATGCTTATGAGGTGAGTTTACCACATAGTTTTTATATCTCTATAGTATTTAATGTTTTATATTTATATGATTTACATGGAGAATATGGTGAGGGGTATGATGATGAAGAAGAATATTGGTAGAAATGTTGGCCATTTTGGTCCACATACCAAGCTTCTCCAAGAGAATGAAAGAAGCCTGACAGTGTCCCAATTGAAGAAAGCTTAAATGGTTTAGAATAAGGTTAAAAATTGTAAACATAGGGGTTCAAATGGATTTCAATGGTGTTCGAGTAGTTTTAGGAATAATTATAGAAGAGCCTATAGGGTTAAAATCCTAGTTTACACTTGGGACATATTTTAAGGTTTATTTTATCTAAGTGTTGGAATTCATCTGGGAAACTTATCTGGAAGGAAAAATACTATGTATAAATTCTTTTTCAAAAAAATTCTGAGTAATTTTACTGACGAAAAAATTATTTCAAACATTTTGTAGGTAGAAAAATCTAAGTGCAAATTGTTTTAGACATTTTGTCTAAAACAAAAATCCCACATACATAATTATTTTAGGGAAAGTGGTTGAGAAAAAATCTTGAAGAGTAAAATTCTTTTGGATATTTTGTCTGCAACAAAAGAGTTAAGTTTTGGGAAAATTGTTTAAGATAATTTTCCCAAAGAACCAGTTATTTCAAACATTTTCTCAACAATAAATGTCTCGATAGAAAAGGCTCAAGGAAAATAGCCTAATGCAAAAGTTTTGAATAAGTGAATTATTTTTGGGAAATTGTTCCATAATAATTTCCGCAAAGACATAATTACATTAGCCAATTCTTTTCAACAAATTTGATCTAATAGGGTGCTGATAAGTGCATAAACATAAAAATATAACTCAACATTCATCCATTAGGGTCCAAAGATTTATTATCATGAAGATGTCTTTGAGCTTCCCATTGACATAAATTGATGGGTGTAAAAATGTCAAATTCAATTCATAACACAATGACTATTGGTTTTCAAATATCTCATTTTTGGTCATATGAATGTCAAATAAATTCACATATATGTCAAATACATTCATGTGAATGTCAATGTAAAGCCTCATGAAGTAGACATTTTATTTTAAACATTCAAGGTCAACCATTAGTGTTTAATCATACAAAAAATCCAATGGAAAGTGATAACTGATAGGTCAGTGTCTCTAGATAGAGATAACAGAGCATGTTTGATCATGTATTCAAGATAAATAATGAGATAGGGTCAAAGAGGCTAGTGAACCCTGAGTGAAAATGTGTAAGTCATAAGTGGCACAAGCATGTGAATCCTAGTAGAGGATCTATGAATTACATTAATTCAAAATAGGTAGATCAATAGAGCAATATGAGTCAAAATGTCAATGATTCAAGTCAATTTTTGATGGTCAATAAAATGAAGGTGAGCCTAGGTGACTTAGACAAAGGTTGATATATAAATTTTTGATTGGGAAAGATAAATAAAAATCATGGATTTGAGTTCGAGCATGCTCTAATTTGAACCAGAGCCAACATTTTAAAGGATGACACAAAGGTAGAGATGTAGACTTTAACGACTTCATCATTAGATATATCTACATGAAAGTGACCCTTCTTTCCACTCTTTCATGCCATGAAAAACTAGTAAAAATAATTTTGTGCCATGACAAAACTTTGACAGATTGATCTAATTATTATAACTACATTGATGTCATAATGTAGCTTGAAACAACTTGATCCCACCATTGTAACCATAAAAAACATCAGTGAAGGAATAAATTAATGATGCAATAAATTGAAGTGACTTTGATCAATCATAAAGCTTGAATGATCATGAATGTAGAGGTAGTTTCAACTATGGTTCAAATGGAGTGCTTATTTGATTCCTTTTTCATGCCAAAATATCTCTCTTGATTTCCTTCTCTCTATAAATATGGCCTTTGAGCTATTAGTGAACATCCCTAAGGTTGGTATGACTAGACTCTAATATAAATTATACTTTTCACCTCTTGTAATAATGAATATATCATTTTATAATTGTTTACCTACCTTTACTTAGTGTTTTATATGTAAACGTTGTTCATCTTCCATTTGGAAGTCCAAGTTCAATGTAAGTTCTAATAAACTTTCCTTGCAGGTCATCTAGCATGTCTTAATGGTGATGTCTTAGGTATAGATTACACTATTGATTATAAGTTATTTCAATTATGCCTTACCCTCACTTCCCTCCAACCTAAGCCTATCAAATTGACCTCTAGGTGAAGCACTATTTCTTGTAAACTATTGTAAGCATTGCATTAATCCTATTCATAATCCATTAGTATGTTAATGAGTTCAATATTGACAGTGGATATTTAGACATTTGGTGCATCACCACATGTTAGATTTTTTATTTTATTTTATTCAAACTATTTTCTCTTTTCACCCCAACTTGTTTACATCTTAGAAAAATAAGTCCAAACTATCATATATAAGGGACTAGCCTCATTAAAAAACCTAGAGGTTTGATCTAGATATTGGCATCCCAAAACCCTAAAACATTCCCATATTAGTCCATGTATGGGTCAAAATTGAATAAATCTAACCTCTATTAGGTGTTATCTAGATAGCTAACACTTATGGCACAATTAGTGGGATGACCTATTTACATAATTTTACATATCTCAGTATAGTAGCAATTTCTAGAGTTTCATTTCTAGATTTTGATATTTTTCATTTCCCTAAGAGTTGTCACAAAATACTCTAAAAAATAGAAAGAGACAAATTTCTCTACGTGATCTTTCTAATCAACAAATAATAAGAAAGCATGTCAGTCAAATCCTACATGTATACCTTTTGTTCCCTTCATTATTGGATAAAATACTCCTATTCAGGCTAATATTGTTTAGCCAAACATTATTATAAATCCCATACCTTAGATGTTTATTCCTAGAAGGAATGCCTTTGTTTAATTCAATGGTGTTAGTCCTCTTAATCTTAATCAATGGGATGATATTGCAGTCTAGGCTTTGAAGGTTCTTCCTTATTTGATAGGATAAAATCTAGTTACTCCTATAGAACATATTTCACATATTTCTAGCCTTTCTTTAGTGCATCATGTGATTCAAAAAAATGTAGTAATGAGGTTTTTAGCAACTTCTTTCAAAGGGAATCACTTCAGTGGTATAAAGGATTGGCTCTTGCATCAGTTAATAACTAGGATAAATTTGGAGAGGTCATATGCAAGCACTTTGAGGACTAGAGTGACCACCTTTGACACATGGAGCAACTTATAAAAATAAATATATTCAATCTTGAATTCATGGTGGATATCAATTATAAGTTCCATAAGACCTAGGATAGAATTCTTGTAGTGATCAAGACTACACCCAAATATGATTTTTTATACTATTTGAAGTCTCTCAATTTAGATGTAGTTATGATGACTCAATCCATGAGAGGGAACACTCTACCTAAGACTTTTGAAATAGCAATCAAGTGAATAATTTCCTTATATAAGCAACTAAGTTATCTCCAAGGACAGCAATGCCTCTCTTTCTAGAGATCCTCCCTCCTACTCCAACTATTTCTCCACTTCCACATTTGACAATGTTTTATCAAATAAAAGGTGATCAAGTTGATAGACTAGGGAAGATAGATATTTCATCAAGACTCATAATAACAAGTTTGTTGTAATGGAAAGACAACAAGCTCCACCATAAAATCTATATTAGAATACAAATCATAAGTATAATTATAATAGGCCATCCTATCAATCCAATTAGTAAGGACAAGGGCATAATTATTAGTCAAGGAAATACAATCCTAATGCTCCAAGAAATTCTAGACTTTTTGTGCTAAATCAAAATAACTATGCTCAGGAAGGGCAATGGAACAATCATTAGGATCAAGAAAATAACATGGCAACTCACATTAGTCTTATATGTATTAGAGTTCATCTCCTCCTTTACATGAAAACAAACCAAATAAGGAATCTTATCTACCACATGGAAACATTCTTTCTTTCACATAAGTAGAAGTGCTAGATCAATAAGGAAGAGAGATTGGTAAAGCACCTATTTAAACTACATTTATGAAATTTTAAGAAGGTGAGGATTATTTTGAGCACATAGAGACAAATCAAAAACAAAATATGTCCAATGTTGATAGTTTAGTTGAAGCCCATATTAGATCCAAGAAAATGTGAATGGATGATGGTTTAAGTCTTGATAAGGTAGCCCCTCAACCTTTTCATCCACCATAAAGGAACACTACTCAAGAGCTACCACAAAAAACATAAACTCAACATTTTCAAGATCCAAATGGGTATAATGTTAAAGGGACTTACATCCCTTAGTTCACACAATAACTAGGATCTCCTCTTTCTCCTAAATTGCAGTCAAGGATATCCACTTCTCCTCTCAGTATTGTGGATCATATGAAGAAAAATTATGTATCCATTTCAATGTGACATACATTGCTAATCGCAAGATAAAAGGATTATCTACAAGAGGATCCTTCAAATATCTCTGATAAACCACCTAAAAAAGAAAGATTAAGTGATGTTCTAACCAAATTTAATTCATTTGTTGAGCCTCAAGATCTGAAGGAGATTAATCTTCCTCCATTATATCTTTCAATTGTCATGGGAGATTGTTTATCCACAATTGTATGATTGATAGTGGATCTATTACTTTTTTAATGCCTAAATCCATAGGTTATAACTAGGGCTCAAGTAAGAACCTAAAAAAAAGGGAGTGTTACAGTTAGATGGTTTTCATACTAAGACTTTGGGCATCCTCAAATATCTAAATATTTTGCATGTTGCTTGCCCAAATTTCACCATTTTTTTGGATATAGTTGTTGATTTACCTACATACTTTGCACTATGCCTATCTAGAGATTTTAGTTATAAAAGAGGAGATTATCTTTCTTCATATTTCTCATACATGGTTTTCATAACTAGATATGGAACCAAAGTCACTATAAGATCAAAGCCTATTTCTATATTTCACCTTGAACCATATATGTCAAATATGTCTAAAATAAATTTTAGTATTTCAAAGGAAGATGAGGTTACTATTGATCAATAATATTCAAAGCCACTTGAATGCATATAAAATCTATTATTGGATGAGTGGGGTGCTTATAAACATGGGTATGACACATATAAAGGTATTCAAGAAGCTATTTTTGGTGTCTACTACATGCATGAAGAAGGTGACTCATTACCTAGTATCACCAACTCAAAGCAAAATCAAGAGGGAGTATGGAATCTATACTTTGATGGATCTCAATCAAAAAATGGAAGTGGGGCTTGTGTAATGTTGTATTTACATCAAAATGAAAATTATTACTCTTTAGTAAGATTTTAGCTCAATTTTACTTCAAATACTGTATAGTATGAAGCTTTTATTCATGGCCTTTAGTGGGCTAAAAAGAGAGGTATTAAGCTTTTGTAGTTAAAATGTGATAGTGAGTTGGTAGTAAAATAATTGATAGGGTTAAGTGCATTAAAGAACCCCATACTAAAGGCCTACAAATATATATTTTGGGACCTCAGGGAATATTTTATAGCACTTGATATCTGTTCTATTTCTAAAAAAAACAATCAACATGTAAATAGACTTGCTGCCATACGAGCAAAATATGATATAGTGGACCATCTCAAGGATAAAAATGATTAGACCCAAATCAAGGTTGTTCTTAGGCCTTCAGTTCCAAACAATGAGGTAAGTTATCAAATCTTTGATAGTGATAAAAAAAATAGCCTATTTTCTATAGAATGAGGTAGACTTTCGCTCAACAAATCAAAATAAATTACAACACCAATATGAAGATAAGATTATACAATTGAGATCAAACAATATTCCTAAAGGTTTAGTAACTTTAGAGAGCATTTTCAATGGAGATGATCAACTTAGAAAGGATAAGGTAAGCATATCTTCCAAGGAAGAACATTATGAGAAAGTTTACATAGCTAAAGGTAAGTAACTCAATTGGGGTAAAGTGAACATTGATTCTAAGAGAGTAAATTTAATTTCATTATGTAATTAGTACTTGGATTTTTTTTCTAGGTAATATCATTATTTTAAGGGGTTTAACCCTATATTAGAACAACATACTATTGAGCTTGAATAGGATGCAAAAACAATAAGATAGAAGCAAAGGCCCATCGACCCCAAGGTTGATATTCTCATGAGAAAGGATCTTACCAAGTTGATTGAGTTAAGTATAATATTTCCTATCAAACACTCAACATGGTTAGAAAATCTTGTACCAATGAGAAATAAAAATGGAGGGAAAAGGCTATATGAGGATTTCATATATTTGAATAAAGTGTCATTAAAAAAACCACTATCATCATCCCTCCATGGATCAAATATTGCAAAGGGTCTCAGGTTCATAAAGGTTATCCTTACTAAATGGGTACTCAGGTTACAAATAGATATTGGTGAAAGAGAATGATCGGTATAAAATAACTTTCATAACCAAATGGGGTACTTATGCCTACCAAAAGATGCATTTTGGGCTCTGTAACGCTAGAGCCACTTTCTAAAGGGCAATGGATGTTTTATTTGAAGGTATTTTGATTTAAATTATCTTAGTTTATATTTATGACATTACTATATTTTAAAATAATTCTAATGATCATCTAACACACTTGAGAGTTATTTTTGATATATGCAAATAGTTTGTTATTTTATTGAATATGAAGAAGTGTATATTTTCAGTGCATGAGGGGAGACTGATTGGGCATGTAGTGTCCAAAGATGTTATTTATATTGATCTAGAGAGAATATAAGCAATCCTTGCTCTATCATTATCAATACATAATAAATTATTTTAAATCTTCCTAGGCAAGATCAATTTCATTAGAAGATTTATTCTTGGATTTATAGAACTGGTAAGGCCACTCACTCAAATGTTGAAGAAACATCAAGAATTCACTTGGATTAATGAGGGTAAGAGAATATTTTAATAAAATAAATAATAAATCAGCCAATATCTTACTTTTATTAATCCATATTTTAGTAACGATCTGTTTATGTATGTTTTTTCTACATTTAGTACAATTTCAGCCATACTCATGCAAAAAAATAGTGAAGGCTTAGAGCAACCCATTGATTTTCTCAATAAATATTTAGAAAACTATGAAGAGAGGTATTATATTGTTTAAAATCATTTTCTTATTTTTATATAATTTTAAATAAATTTATATGCTTGGTTTCAAATAATAAGATTATACTAATGATAGTTCATCCTACTATGAAGGATTTTGGATGGATCACTAAGTGAATGGAATATGATATTGAATTAAATTACATAAATATATTTTGAGTTAAATGATTTTTTTAACATCTTGAAAAATATGTGAAAGAAGAAAAGGAGATGGTTTTGACACTTCAAGACACCCAATAGGAAGCTAAAACTACTCCTCCTTCCAGTTGGACATAAGACATTACTAGAATACTTCAAATAGGGGAATGTACAATGGGATTATATGCATCAAATATAAGAAATTTCAGACTAAAATCAGTACCATACATTCTAATTTATGGAGTGTTATTTAAAAAGGACGTTGGAGGTATGCTTTCAAGGTGTGTTAAAGCTAATCAATTTAACAAGCTCTTTTAACAATTTCATGATAGTATTTATGGAGGACATTTTTCATCCAAGACCAAAGTGGAAAAAATAATTAGATATGTTTGATTTTATCTTATTTTATTTAAGGATTCCAATGCATGGATTAGGAAGTGTGCAAAGTGTGCAATGTCTGTAGGTAAACAAAGACTAGTTGTTATGTTATTGAAACCTATTCAAGTTGATCAATATTTCATGCAATTGGGTTTAGACTTCATTAGCATGATACATCCTCTATATATTATTGGTAATAAATGGGTCTTGATAGTTACAAACTATCTCACTATGTGGGTTGAAGCAATATCTTTGAAGGAGGCAAACAAGAACTCTATGCTTGAGTTCTATGAGAGTCTAGTGACCCATTTTGGAATACCTTATACTATAATATAAGATAATGATTTTCCATTAAATATTTAAAAGGTATGTGAATGGGCTATTGATAAAGGTATTTATTTTACATCTTCATAAAATTACTATCCACAAGGTAATGGACTAGCTAATTCCATAAACAAGAACCTAATTCAGATCATGAAAAGAACATTGGAAGATAATAAAAGATCTTGGCATACAAAGATGAAGAATTATTTATGGTATGATAGAATCACCATCAAAAATACCATTGGTAATTCACCTTATCTCTTATTTCATGGAATAAAATCAAGGTTTACTATCTCATTGGATCTCTCAGCTTTGGAGTTTACACACTAGCTACAACTTATAAAAAATGATGCATTAAAGGTTAGGATGAATAAACTAAGAGAATTGGAAGAGATAATAAATGAGTCCATACATAACATGTAATATAAATAGAAGAAATTCAATAAAAATTTTGAAAAAATAACTTCATCAAGGATATTCTATCAAGGTTATATAGTCCTCAAGTAGGATGAGGACCATGTAAAGCTAAGAAAACACTCTAACTTTGACAGCATTTAGAGTGGACCTTATGTCATCATGAGTTACAAAAAAAAATTGAATTTTAGCTTGATATATTTAATGGATAGATCCTTCCCATCTCTATCAATGGTAGGTATCTTAATTTATACTATTAGTTTTATCTCATTCTCTTTGTACATAAATGGATAGGTTTATCTTTTCCTCCAAGTGCTTTTGCATGTTGTAGTTTTTTTATTGTTTAGTTAGTTTTGGTATATTTTTTCACTTTATTATTATTTTTGGGTTCTCCATTACTCCAAAAGTGATTTAAGAATCAATCAGAGTTCTTTTTTGTAAGCATTACATTATTCTTTCAGTTATCATGAGAAAGTTTGGTCAAATAACTAAGTTCCATGCCCAACAGGCTGATCAAGCCAGTTGAGTTGCCAGAAATGTTGGCCATTTTGGCCCACATACCAAGATTCTTTTAGAACATGAAGAATATTAAAAAGGTTCCAATTGAAGAAAGATGACATGGCTTAGAATCAATCTCAAAATTAGAAATGGAGGGGTTCAAATAGGTTTTTATAGTGTCTGAACAATTTAAAGAATAAATCTACAAGAGCTTGTAGGCTTAAAAACCTAGTTTACACTTGGGAAATATTTCAAGGTTTATTTTGGCTAAGTGTTGGAATTATTTTGAGAAAATTGTCTTGAAGGAAAAATACTAATTATAAATTCTTTTAGGAAAAAATTTCAAGAAATTTTTCTGAAAACAAATTCTTTTGAGACATTTTATCCGTAGAAAAAGATGATTGTAAATTGTTTCAAACATTTTTTACAAAACAAAAATCCTATGAACATAATTATTTCAAAGAAAGTGGCTGAGAAAAAATATTGAAGAGTAAAATGATTTCAAATATTTTGTCTATAACAAAGGAGCTAAGTGTCAGGAAAATTGTCCAAGACAATTTTCCTGAAGACCTAATTCTTTCAGACACTATTTCCATAAAAAATGTCCTAAAAGGCCTAAGTAAAATATCCTAGTGAAAAAGTTATGAATAAGTGAATTATTTAAAGAAAATTGTTTGAAAATAATTTCCCCAAAGATCTAATTACATTGGCCAAATTATTATGGCAAATTTGATCCAGTAGGGTGGTGACAGATGCACAAATGTCAAAATAAATATCAACAATCATCCAATGGGGTCTAAAGATTGATTTTCATGTAGACATATTTGAAATTCCCTCAAATGTCAATTTACAAGTATGAAAATGTAAAATTCAAGTCACACAAAATGAGCATTGGTTCTCAACTATCTCAATGATGATTATGTAAATGCCAAATACATTCATGTAGATGTCAAATACATTCATGTGAACATCAAAGTAAATCCTTGTGAAGTATCCATTTTATTCCAAACATTTAAGATCAACCATTGGAATTCAATTATATAGAATAAGTAATGGTGAGTGATGACTGATAGGTCAATGGGATTAGGAAGATCTGATAGAGCATGTTTGATCATGTATTCAAGACCAATGGTGAAAAAAGGTCAACAAGGTCAGTGCACCCTGACTGTGATTGCGTAAGTGATAATTGGCACAAGCACATGAGTCTTTGTATAGGATATATGGATTGAGTTCATTCACATTAAGAAGATAAGTGAAGTGAGATAAGTGAAAAGGTCAATGATTTGAGCCAATTTTTGATGGCCAATCAAATGAGGGTGAACCTAGGTGACTTAGATAAAGGTCAAAAAAGCAATTTTTGATGGGTCAAGGTAAATAAAAATCATTGATACAAGTTAAATAATGGTATAATTTGAACCAAATATAATGTTTTGAAGGCTTCCACCAAGGCAGACACATAGACTTCAATAGATTCATTAGTAGAGCTAGCTGCATGAAAATGACCCTTCTCTCCACTTTTGCATGCCATGACAAACGAGTAAAGAGTAGTTGGTGCCATGATAAAACCATAATAGATTGATCTAATTATTGTAACTACATTGTTTCCATAACTTAGCTCAAAACAACTTGATCCCATCATTTTAACCATAAATAAGTATTAGTGGAGGAATAATGTAACAATATAACTGATTGAAGTGCCCTCGATTAATCAAAAATCTTGAATGAGAATGAATGTAAAGGTAGTTTTAACTAAAATTAAAATGGATTTGTGCTCATTTGATTCATTTTTTAGCACCAAAATATCTCTCTTTCTTTCCTTCTCTCTATAAATATGGCATTTGAGCTATTATTGAACATCCTTTAGTATGGTACAACTAGACTCTAGTAAAAATTGTATCCAACACTTCTTATAGTAATGAATAGATAATTTTATAATTATATACATACTTGTAATTTTTGTTTTATATTTATTTAATATGAAAAATTGGTTCATCTTCCCTTTGTAGGTCCAAGTTCAACCTAAGTGCTAATAAATTTTTCTTGCAGGTCATCTAGTGTGTCTTAATATCGATGTCTCAAGTATAGACTGGATTGTTCACTATAAGTGATTTTAATCAATCATTACCCTCATTTATCTTCAGCCTAAGTCCATAAAATTGACCTCTAATTGAAAAAATATTTCTTGGAAACTATTTTAAGTACTACATTAGTCATATTCATAGTCCATTAGTGTGTTGATGAGTTAAATCTTGAGAGTGTATCTATGAACATTCAATGCATCACACATGTTAGAATAGTTTTTATTTTATTTTATGCATTATATTAAGTTTTTTTCATCCTAACTTGTTTAGGTTTTATAAAAATAAGTCCAAACTATCATATCTGAGGAACTAGCCTCATTAAAAACTCTAGAGGTTTGATCTAGATATAGGCATCCCACATCCTTTTATCATTCCCATGTTAGTCTAGGTATGCATCAAACTTGAAAAAATATGAACTCTATTTAGTTATATCTATATATATATATATAAATAAATATGTTAGAAATAATAATAAATAAAATATAGCATAGGTTATGGATAAGAATATAATGCACACAAGGCAAGGAAGTTATACAAGGTATTTAGTACAATGGGAAGGTTTATAACATGAAGACAACATATGGATTTTACAATGGGAGATGAAGAATATTAACAAGAATAAATGAAAATAATATAATTAGAGTAACTCATAGGAGGTAAGTTAATTTTAGCCAAAGGATAATGATGTTCTGTCCAAATTTCTAGAGGACATAACTTTTGATCATCTAAGGGTCCAAAAATCAACTCCAATTCTGAGTTGAGTTTTTTTTAAATACTCTTATGTAAATATTTTATTCTTTCAATAAAAATCAACATAGTTTTTTGCTTTAATGCAAATTCTGAGTTTATGTATATTGATCTTTTTGCTTATCTAGTCTATGTTTTCATCATGTAGATTCAAAGGATAAAATATTAGGATAAATGAAAAAAATGATAATTTAAAAATTAAAATGAAGTCAAGTAACCTATTTCAATCCCTCTACATGAACAAATACATTAGTTCTAATCACATCTAGTCTATTAGTATCACATATCACTGACAAATAGTTTGAAGCAGCTTAAATTAAAGATAATCTATAGTTAGATAAGGATTAATCCTACATTATTTTGATCAACCATATCCTACACAACCATGCAACAATTCAAAGTTAACCATTTTATCTCCATTTAAACCCTTTTTTCCACAATAAGCATTTTATTTACTTTTCAACCACTTCAAGATTGAGGCATTTGGCCTAAATGTATAAAAATGAATTTATTCAAAAATAAATAAGAAAACATATCTAACCCATATGAATTAACTTGTAATCACATATTACATGTATAAGAGAATGCAAATGGGAGTCAATTTGTAAGTTTGTGATATGACAACTTCTTGTTTGGATTCTAATGACAATATTTATACCTATTATCTCACATAATCAACATATGGGATAAATTATTTAAGCCTATTTAATATATACTCAAAATATATAGAGAACATAAGGGGAGGTCTCCATCAATAAATATACAAGGTTTTGTAAAATTATGTGGAAGGAAAATAGGGTCTATTGATAAGGATGTTATAAAAATATATATTTTAATGTAGGAAAACATAAAAAGTAAGATAATATGAAAATGATACCAAATCAAACCTAAAATTCATCTAACATTATGTATATTCATGAGAAACATCAATTTCAACATGATTTAGATATCATGTATTATATTTGTAGCTAAAAAAAGAAGCTCTAAAAGAGACAAGAGAAATAATTTAAGAAAAAATCAAGTATAAATGTTTGTAACTGGTAAAGTATATTGTAATAAACCATGTTATTTTATATCAAATATATATATTTTTTCACATATTTCCTAAAAAATAATGAGAAGTGCAATAAAATAAATAAGATTGCTTTTTGTGCATTCAAAAGTGAAAAAGTACTCTAAAAATGGGCATTTATATTGGAAGAGTGTTAAAACTTCTAATTGAAATAAGTAGTTAATGTTATTAATATTGGGATTCATATCTTAACTAGACCCAAAATTATGATGTAGTGTAGATGGAAATTCAAAATGTATTTGTCAATAAAAATAATATATATGTAGACATTCCAGAAAAACCTAATGATCTAAAATGTGCATAAACATAAGATATATAATGGAGAAGAGAATATATGTTAGTTATGACATGATGCTTGTAAAATAAGATTCGAAAGGAAAATTTATCCAATATTCAATCTTAAAGACACTGTAAGTGATTGTTGGCCTTATAAAATAGAATGAAAATAAATATTGACAAGTATTACAGAATTATGTCAAATGTTGTTGAGGATAATTTTGAATAACTGACTAATTAGGATGTGTACATCCCATCATAATTTACAATAT
>JARHVA010005489.1:112500-152500 GCA_037957365.1 Torreya grandis
TGTTAAAGGTCCTAGTTTCTACTTATAA
This sequence comes from Torreya grandis, assembly GCA_037957365.1. Classification (NCBI taxonomy): domain Eukaryota; kingdom Viridiplantae; phylum Streptophyta; class Pinopsida; order Cupressales; family Taxaceae; genus Torreya; species Torreya grandis. The sequence goes on from JARHVA010005489.1 coordinate 112,529, forward strand.
ACCCATACCAAATTTAAATCTCCTCATAAACAAGATGAATATATGGAATCAAAAATATAAGATCGATGGATTTTAAGGCCCATGTATGAGATGCTCCTATCTCCACATCATAGGTAATCATTTCCATATGCCTATGACTATCATTAGGGGAGAAAAGGATCCTATGCATTTTCAAGAGATTTAAGACAAATATTATAAGGCAACTAGCATAGAGGAAATTCTAGATCCCCAAGTAAATCTATTAGAAAATACTATTTTAGAACCCTCTAAAATATTTCCTTACAACTATGAATGGATTGTGATGAATTTTACATGGGTTCTAATTCAAGAAGTTCATAACTCTTTGGACCTTAAACCATTGTAAGAGATCACATACACCACCTAGATCCTTTGGAGACATAATAAGATGCCTATTAGAACACCTTAATTTATTTTATTAGCTGAAACCTCTTGCATTAGAAAATAGAAGGTTCAAGAATCCAACCTAGATCCTAAAAAGGAGGTGAGCCAATTTAATGTTATAAATAAACTATTTGATGAAAAAATATCCTACCAAATGATCCCTAACAAGTAATCAACTCTTAAAATAAATGGATCTAGCCAAAAATATGAATGGGGTCATTACTCTTAAGACAATGTATCTTAGTTCAATCACAAAAATATGAATCTTGGAAAATGAGATGTTAAATGTGGAATTGAAACAAAGAGAAGGGGAAGATCTTCATCCCAAAGGAAACTAGAATTATAAAGTGATGATGAAATTACCAATGGTACACAAAGTAACCTCTTGAGAGGAATCATGATTGGTTTTTAATGTATTCTCATAATATTTTTGATCTAGGGGCATTTTTAATTATGGTTTCTATAATTTTAGCATCTTGTTGTTTCTTCATTTATTTGTTTTGGATTGATCATTGAGATCCAAATCAAGACCCTTATCTGCCCTAGCTTTCCTTTTATTTTTTTAAATTTAAATTTTTTCATGGTAGGTTATTTGAATTTTTTTTTCCATTTTTCCCTTTCCTCAATTTTTTCTTGTCCTTTGGGATATGTGTATGATGGATTTTACTAGTTGACAGCCTAGATTTTCTTCATTTTCCTTTTTGATTGAATGCTCCTCATCATGATTATTTACCTCATGGAAACTCCCCTACCACCTTCTTCCCCTGTGTCACTTCATGATGATGTTTTCCTTTTTTTGGTTCACTACCACCCCCTTTGTCTCATTTAATTCCCCCACGATGTCATCATTTCTACGACATTTTGTCTCATCTATACAACTTTTATGAACATTTATTACTTTTGCATTTTTTAGAGGTATTAAGATTCACATGGGTTCACTTTTATCCTTATAAATATTTTATAATCCTAGAAATCAATGTGTTTGAGTTAATGAATTCACTAAAATAATAAACAACAGATAAGGAGTAGGAAATAAAGTCTAAACATGATTCCCTTGAAGATGAGGTGCTAATATTAGGAACTGGTAGAGTTAAGCCCATGTCCTATTTGGAAATTGATAACAATAATCCTACTATTTGGGAGATTTTATAAATGTGGAATCTCACCCATTTCATTCTCAAAAATTGTTGGGCATGACCCCAACCTTGAAAATGACTTTGTTGAGGCCTCGAAGGAAATAATTGTAATCACGAGGGGTATGAGGATCGAGGCTACTAAAGAATCCATTACTAAAGATACTATAATGGTAGTGTAAGATCTTAAGTACTACAAGGATAAAATGATGAAGGATGAATGGGTATCCAAATTCTTTAACTCAGTGGAAATATATAAGGAGGTCACCAAATTCTTTTAGAGGATGGATCTCCCAGACATCTAGCCATAAGTGTATAGGTACATGATGTTTTACATCACCCTATAATCCAAATTTATTTTTGCAAGGTCTCACCATTTTATGTTATTAAATTATTTTAATGGAATTTATGAAATTAGTCTCCCTTTCTACTTAATCCACTCTCTAGAGGACTCAATGATGTATTTCAAGAGAAACATCAAGGTTACAGTTGTAAACTAAGCCCTTATTTTCATGTTATTTAAGTTTTTACCCCTAGCGAAGAATAATAAATTATCTCTAGTTCCATAGGAAGTAGAAACTATAGAAATTAAAATATCTAAAGGCACTTTTGTGTATGTTTTCAAGAAAATGGCTAAAAATCCAATTTCAGTCAACCCAAGAAGAAAATCATCATGGAACCTAAATCTTTAGAGAATTTACAAGATTAATTCACTACCTCCCTAAAGAATGAGGACCCTATGGTTATGCTCTCAGACCTAAGTTACCAAAATGAATCCAACACTATTATTAAGTTATCTCATGAGGAACCTACCCTAAAAAAATCCTAGTAGGAAGCTAGCTCTGCAAATACCAAAATCTAATCTAATGAATTGAGCTTAAAAATCAAAATAAGGGAGATTAGAAAAAAATTATCAAAGATAAAAATAAATTTTGGGGTCCTACTCGAAAAATATGGTTCTAAGGGTTTTTTTGGTGTATCCTTAGTCTCTAGTATCTTCATGAGTGGAAGGAATTATGTTACTATTGAACCATAATCCTCAACTCTTTCTAGAGAAGGATTGGACACTTTTATGTACCGTCTTCTAAATCCTACTAAAACTATTTCTCCCCTAGATGTTAATGGTATGAAATCCACCTCTAAAGAAGTCCCCAAGTCTAGGACCCAAGCAAAATCCATCAAAGATTCATGATAGGTCTTGGTAGATCCTCTTGACTTGAGTTTTGGCTACATTAATCAATTATCTTATTTTTGTCCATCTTTTCTTATTTATGTTCTTCTCATTGTCTTTGATTTGGTATTTTTTTTAGGTTTGGGTAGGTTTGGCTATGGTTTTTTATAATTTAGATACATGAAGACCCAAACCTTTGGATGTGCATAGGATGGTTCCCACACTCACTAAATGTGGGTTTACCATAATCTAAACAAAATTAGTCCTAACTATAATTTTAGGATAGTCTCTTTAGTAATCTAAATATAATTATTGGAAGATGAAGTGAATAATCATTTGTTTGGATATAAATAATGCAATTTATATTATTTAAATTAATACAATAAATCTTGTTTGCACCAAATTCACATTATTTATTTATCTCGTATTCCTAGCCTACCATTTCTTTCATAGAAAATGATTTATTTATTTTTCTCCTTTTTCCCTCCATAATTTAAATATCACTTTCAACCAAATATTTAAATTCAAATTTAGTTTTTTATATTTCAATATTTTGTTTGTTGATTCAAGACATGTTTTAGTCTATTACATGGCAATTCAGACTAACTAAATGAGGCATATAGCTAGTTGAAACATATGTGGTGTCCCAATGTACTATATTTAATAGTGTAACACCTAAAAATGGAACTTTAGTTATTATTTTGACTCTTTTCTCCTAATTAAAGTGGTGTTTTGGAATTATATGTTAATTATTTAATAGATATGGTAATATATGAGGTGTATATACTATTATTTTGTCTATTGTTTCAACAAAAGTTAAAAGAATTTAAGTTGTCTTTACATGGACTACATTTCAACCAGTTGTTTTAATTTGACATTGGTATGCATTTGAGTCTTCCTATGCATTAGATTATTCATTAAAGGTTTATTATATTAAAACATTCATATAAGGTTGAACATTAAATATAAATATTATTTTAAGGAGTGTGTGTATATGAATATGACTTGAAACCAAGGATTTTCATAGTTTAATCACCTTACATATGGCACAGAAGATCAATTAAAATTGATCTCCCAGGATAAGTGATATTTCAAATAAATATCATTTTATTTTCCTTAAAATTATAACTTATTAAATGTAGATTATTCCTATTAGGTAATAATAAATATATATTTTTCATTTGAATTATTCAAAAAAAAAGTAATTTTAAAAAATAGTTCATTTTTCAAAAATTTCAAAAATTATGAAAAATAAATCAAATTGTACAAATAAATACAAATTCTTAATGTTTCATATCAATAATGCCTTTGGTTCATTTTTACGGTTGATTTCATCATGATCGAAATATTGGTATTATATCCTAATATATTTTTGAAAATGATATTTATGGCATCACCCTATAAATCACTTGAGAGAAATATGTGGAAAAAATTACTTTCCCATTCCCTTCATTAATTTTTTTTTGCATATTGTTAGAATTAAATACATAATGTGAAGAAGATTAAGTAAAGTATATATGGTTATCACACCCACTTGTAATTACTTATCACTAATCAAGTTTCATATATAAACCAAATAATTTTCACATATTACCAAGGTACCACATAGAATTGTGATCGCATGTGATTTAATGTATCTTTCATGTACTACAAGGTATATTGGAATGAGAAGATTATTTGATGTATTGATGGTATATAGGAAGGTAAAACATATAGATATGTTTGGTATATTATTTGGGTGTTATATAGAAAATAGAACCTTTTGGAGAGATAACGATCCATTCCATCTCCATATATAATAAACATTCATTCAATCAGTAATATTATTGACACAATCCTAATTAATAATGCTACCTACTTATAATGGTCAATATATGTGGATAATACATTTTTGTTAAAAGAATTTTGGTACAAAATTTATCATGAGGATGTAAAACTTGTTAAACATAAATAATAAAATGAGATACTATTATCTCCAAATCTTACACCCTAGAAGAGGGTTGTTTAGGCCTCCTCCAGATTTCGGCAATGTTGGGACATTTCTAGGCTTGTGGGTGTGCCTATAAGTTGAAATGAACCTCTAGGTTGAAAGGGATATCTCCTTGTATTAGGTTTTTATGTAATAAAATTTTTTAACAATTTTTTATGAGTGAAAAGAGTTAGAACTTTGAATAAATTAAAAGCCTAGTCTAAAATGGTGATACACCAAAAATTAGTATCCACATGTATGCCCTATACTTATGCTCAATACAATAGAATATAGTATATAAATCAAGATCTAAAATATTCCAACATAAGTATTTCAATGTAGAGACAAAATGATTGAGATCACACAAGGTAAATAACTGGAAAATATAACTTGTATAGTCTAGAAAAGGGTTACACATGTCCAAAATCTCAGCTAGAATGCACTCTACATGACCTATTGGATCAACTCTTTGCTCAAAATAATGAAGGATAGTCAACAAAAGGATAAAAATTCACTTTTTATCACTCTATTTCTCTTTAATGCCTAGGCAAAATCCTAGAATATAGAAAGAAAATAGACTTATGCTTCTTTGATCAAAGGAAAGAAAATGTCAAAACATTCCAATATGGCTTCACCGTACTATCTGTGGATGATAAAACAAGGGCCCAAGGGTCCTATTTATAGAAAAAGAGGGAGATAATAAAGAGTTGTTGGGCACCAAAATATAACTCTCCAAAACATATTTCCATTACCATCTTGGTGAAACTAATTCTCATTTCTCTCTCATTTAGTTGGAGTTTGTCCTTCTCTTTGATTCAGCCTCTTAAAATGACCAGGATCACTGCAAAACCAATGGTGAGATGGCCCTCCATAATAAATGTATTGGATCACTACTAAGAACCTTAGATTCTTCTTGAAAGCTTCCATGTTTTGCACTATAGACCCCTTCAAGACTTTTGAATGGATTTACTAATAAAACCAATAAGCCAAGGATGTTGGGAAACCTGATTTGCACTATCCTTTCTCTTTTGGGTTTCTTAAGTGCTTCTACTTATAAAAGTCATAAGCAAAGATATTTTGAAAACCTAGTTTTTCTTTGCTTAAGACCTTTTTAGGTTTTCTAAATGGCTTAACTCCATGCTTGCTCCTTCAGGTTATTTGACTGCTTATAGTTATAAAATTCATAAGTCAAGCATGTTGGGAAACCCGATTTACACTATAGAGTCATTCATGTTTTCCTAGTGACTACACTTCTTTCTTGAAGACTTTGGGCATGAATGTTGACATCCTATGGCATATCACCAAGTTTCACCTTAATGACTAGTTGGCCACCCTAAATTTGATGTCTTGTGGCATGTCATGTCTTTAAATTCTAATACCTAGTTGGTTGCATCAAATTTGACATCCTGTGACATGTCATGGGGATTCATTTGGACCAGGCTTATTTTTTTGGCAAATTTATTGAAGTAATTCCTTCATAAAATATGTTTGAAATAATTCCTTTAGGAGTTTTGGCTTCAAGGCAATGGCTAGTTCCTTTAGGAACTTTTCTAAAAGTACACTTAGGAAAGTATCCTTCAAATATGTTTTGAAGGACACTTGGGAAAGGCACAAGGTCCCTTCAGAAAATTATGAAGGGCATTTCTAAAGGAAATGGAACTTTGGAACTTTTTCAAAGGGAATTTATAAAGGCAAAGAGCCCTTCAAGAAAAATATTGAAGGGTAACCTTGGAGAAAATGAGCAAAAGTTACATTCAGAAAAGTTTGAAGGGACACTTGGGTGACAAAGTTCCCTTAAAAAATTATTTGAAGGGTCATGTAGACAAAAAAGTTCCCTTTATAACCTTTTTGAAGGGTCACTTAGACAAAAAATTTCCCTTCAAAACTTTTCTGAAGGGTCACTTGGAAAATAAAGTGCCCTTCAAAAAAGTATGAAGGGACACTTGTGCGAAAAATTGCCCTTGAAAAAAGTCCAAAGGGACACTTAGGGGAAAGTCAAGGTAATAAAATCCCTTCAAAAAAGTTTTGAAGGGAACTTAGAAGGTAAGTGGCTCCTTGAAACCTTATTATAAGGTCACTTTAGGGAAAAACAAAGCAAGATAGGCTAAGGTAAATAAGGCAAAGGGAAAAAACATAGAATAAGGGAGAAGAGCCCAAACCAGGAGAGGCAGAAAAGAAAAGACAAGAAATAATGAAAGTGAACAAACACAAAAAATTAGAAAGGGAGAAATGAAAATATCCAAGGGGAAACACAAACTAGTCATACAAAAAATGGTCAACATTATGGTGATTTCTAGGGGAGACATACCCGTTATGTCATAAGACTAGTCACATAAATCCTTCCATTCAGCGTGGAGTCACAAAAGGAAAAAAAGAGTTGAAATAACAAGCCATGGCTGAACATAAAAGATAGAGAGACACATGCAAAACAAACAAAAGGAAATAAAACACTTGAAAAGAAAACACTATGATCTAAAGCACTTAGGTAAAATAAACACAACAAAGGAAACACACCAAAATAAGGTATAAACTAGACATGGCCAAAAAGGGTAAAAATCAAGTCTTCAAATGGATTATATTAACTATAATAGGCAACTCTTCTCTATCCATTTTGGATAGCTAAAATGAGTTTCTTTGCTTGCACTTTCTGATGATGCTAGAACCACTCCATAAAGTATCAAAATTTATATGTTTACCTAGTTTTGCTCTATCGTCATCCCATTTCAAGACCAATTCACCTTCTTTGAACACTTTTTCCCTTGCCCTTTTGTCAAAGTATTTTTTCATGAGAACTTGATGGTGTTCTAAATCTTTGTGTTCATCATCTCTTGCCTCTTGTAGCTACATTAATTTAATCAATCTAGCCTCCATGGGATTGTTTTCAAGTAATTCCAGTTGTTTTGAAAGTTCCAAGGCAAGGATATTTTATGATATGGACAACCTAGCTTCTCTCCCATAGACAAAGACAAAGGGTGAATTACCAATTGACTTCTTGAGAGTGAATCTATTTACCCATAAGGCTATCTTCAGCTTGTTATTCCATGCTCTTTGATTGGTTTTCAATATCCTCTTAATGATCTTGATGAGGTTCTTGTTGATAGACTCAGCTAATCCATTACTTTAAGGGTAGTATTTGGATGATATAGTAAAATTAACTCCACTCTTCACTTCCCAATCAAAATTTATATCACTTATAAAATCAAGTGCATTATTTGAGATGATGACATGAGGAGCTCCAAACCTTGTTATAATGTTATCATAGAACTCCAAGATGGCATTTTCATTTACTTCCTTTAAAGCAATAGCCTCTACCCATCTTGCGAAGTAGTATATTATATTCAATATCCATTTGTGTCCAACACTTGATGGAGGGTTGATCATGCTAATGAAGTCAAGGCCCCATTGCATGAAAGGCTAGTCCACTTGGATAGGATTAAATAAAAGAGAAAAAAGATTTTGTTTTCCAAAAAAAAAATCACATTGAGGAAAAACCTTAGCCCAGTGATAATATCCCTTAAAAATAATAACCCAATAGTAACCACCTCTCATTATTTTTGTAGCTATTTTTCTAGGAGAGAAGTGATCACCATCTACACCATTATGGAACTTTTCTAGCAATATATCAAATTGGTCATTATTAATACATCTTAACAACACATTTCTCACATCATTCTTAAATATAATACCATCCACGATAAAATAAGGAATATTTTTCAGCCTAAAATACCTTATTTGAGATTTGTTCAAGCCATTAGAACACTCACCATTTTAAAGAAAGCCAATGATGTCTTGTGTCCAACTTTGATTTTTCATTTGATTAGCTAAATGGTCTTGAACTTGATTTACCAAGGCTTACTTTTTTGGATCTTGAAATTTGGATGCTAAGTTCTCACATAAACCTCTTACCCTTACCAAGACGGTTACCTTAATGTCAATGTCATATTCCATCACCTTCGTGATACATCTGGCTCTCTTCTCATTAAGATCCCTGCTGAGGAGAAACTCCTTGGTACTGGGATAGGAGACCATGAAATGGATCTTTTTTTTCAAAACCATATTCCTAAACATTTTTAATCCTATAATGATGGTTAAATCTTTCTTATTAACAAAATAATATATCACTTCCTATTCTTCTAATCCTAGGCTAAAAAAAGTAATTAGTTTCTCAACATCTTCATCATTCTTTTGCATAAGCATAGTTGAGATTGTGTTAAGGTGAGAAAAATTATAAAGAATGAAATATTTATCAAAATTAAGATTTAATAGACTGAGTGATGCTGTAATTTCTTGTTTGATTGCCGTAAAGATACCTTTACCTTCATTTTTCCAAGTTAAAACTTGTTTCTTTTTTATTATGGTAATGATAGGCTTTACCATAGTTGAAAAGTTTGGGATAAACCTCCTTACAAATTTTATTTTTCCAAAGAAAATTTCCATCCCTTTCTTTTTTTGAGGCAAATACAAACCTATAATTGCTTCAATCCATTCAAGGTCAATAGATAAGCCTTCTTTCAAAACAACATAACCCAAAAGCTTACCTTCATAGACAATGAAGATGCACTTCTTTGGATTGAGGGATATGTCATACACTCTACACTTCTCAAAAACTTGCCTTAGATGTCCCATATGATCAAAAACATCCTTTGATAAAATAGTTATATCATCAAGCTAAGAAATCAAATACTTATTGATCAAACCTTTGAAATCCATGTCTATTACCCTTTAAAATGTAGCTCCAGCATTAGATAAACCAAATGACATCTTATTATAGGAAAATTTCCCCCACTTGGTGGTGAAGGATATCTTGAATGTATTCCATTCATTTACCAATATTTGATTATAACCTAAAAACCATCAAGAAGTGAGAAACATTGAGAACCTAAAACAACTTGAATAATTTTTTCCATTGAAGGGAGTGGATAATCATCCTTGAGAAACACTTTATTTAGATAATGAAAATCCACAAAAATTATAATTTATCCATTCTTATTTTGAACTAGAATAAGGTTGGCTACCCATGTTGACTGTTTGATAAGAAAGAAAATCCTAGACTCAATCAATTTGGTTAGATCTCTCTTGATGAGTTCTTCTACCTTAGGGTTGATATGCCTTTACTTTTGTCTTACCAATTTATCTCTATGCTCCAAATCAATTGTGTGATAAGATAGACTTGGGTCAAATCCTTTTAAGTACTTATATTCCCAGAAAAAGATGTCATGAAACTCTTTACATAATGCAATAAAATCTTGCCTTTCCAACTGAGAACAAACCTTGCCAATCTTCAAAAGTTTTTCCTTGAAAATTAGAACTCTCTCATAGTTATCTTATTTTTTTGACATGATAATTATTTGGTTTTTCTTTTTATAATCCTCATTTAAGACACTCTCCAAGGTAATGAGCCCCTTGGGTATTTTATTTGTCTTTATCTATATAATTTTCTCTTCATAATGATCATGCAACTTCTTTTAATTTCTTGAAGAGAAGCCTATCTAATTTTGTAAAAATTATCTAATATATTCATCACTTTCAAAAACTTTCCATGATAATTAATTATCTATAATGGAAGGTATCACAATGATATTGATATGGGATTGATCCTTCTCTTGTTTAACATCAACAGTTGAGTCAAAATATGCTCCTATTGTAGCCAATCTATCAATGTACTTGTTTAAGTATTTTGGTATGGGTTAGATGATAAAGGCATCAAAATTTTCAAGTAGATCCCATACCACAAAATTTTAGGACTTGATCAAGGTGTTATTAGCTATATCTTGAATTCTCACTTGATGAATGACTAGCTCACTATCTCCATACACTTTCAAAATCTTGATTCCTCTCTTTTTTGCATATTGGAGACCATAAACTAAGCCTTCATATTTTGCAACATTGAAAGTGAAACTAAAGAGAAACCTATAAGAAGAGTAGTAATGATTCTTTGATGGGGGAAAAAATATGACACTAGATCCTATGCTTACTTTGCTCCTTGAACCATCAAAGAACATTTCCCACACACCATCAAGCTCATGATCTTCATTAGTGAGTGAAGGAATTAGGACGTTCTCTTCATACATGCATTAAAATCCCAAATAAATTTCCTAAATTAAATTTTAAGGATAAATACCATGTGTTTTAGTGTTTTACTTATTAATATAGTGGTAAAAAATACCTTCAAGATGAGATGATGGTTCACTATTCAAGACTAATTCTTCCTCTTTATTGATTAGATAATTTTGATTTATCATTGTCTCCTAGTATGGATCAATGTATAACCTTGTTAAGGGCTGAGTCCTTATGGTTACCTTGGTTCCATATCTTTTCTTGAAATCTATAAAGGACCAATTAGTTGAAAGGTATTCTCCTATCTTGGTCGTAAAGTCCCTAGACAAGCATATAGCAAAGTGTGTTGGAAGGTCCACCACCACAATATCTTGCATGATAGGGAAGATTGAGAAACCATGTAAAAACACTTTCAAACCTTTTAAAAATTTTAAAATATTGGTTTGGGTTCCATCCAGCTACAACATTCCTTTATTGTGTGGCTCATACTTCAAACCTAGCTTATCAGCCACTACTTTAGGCATAATCATAATGGTTGCTCCACTATCCATAATATAATTATGGACCAATGTATCTCCCATAATGAGTGTGAGGTAGAAGGGTGTAGGATTTTATTATTATTATAAGTCTCCAAAAGATGATTTTGAGAATTTGTGAGAGCTACACTATGATGCTTTGAAGATTGAGGAGCCACATGCATGCTTGTTAATTGCTCTTGCAAAAGCTCCTTTTGACCAAGAATATGTATAACCTCCCAAAGGGATATGTTTGTCTTAGTGATCTTTAATGATTCCATAATATTGAGAGATGGAGTATTCACTTTATCTTGAATTGTTGATGATAATAAAGGAGTTGTATCCTATTATGTTACAATCTTGGCAGTTGTATTTACATTTTGATTTTGTTGAGGAGCATGGCTTGTAGAAGGTACAACACTTTGATTTGTACTTTATGACCTTAAAGATGCATCACTTGAAACTATTCATGGATCTTGGAATTATCCCAATGTTCTCTTCTTATCCCTTGTACTATTTGTAATTGACATACTTTGAGTTAGCATAAAATCATATTTTACTTGAAAATTCATCATTCCAACACTTTGGCTACTACCTTTTCCAGGACTATCCCTTGTCTAGGACATGCTTCTTCTACTATCATGTAAGGAGAAGCTTCCTCTTATGTAGTCAAAGTGTAACTAGTTCCTCCATCATCATGTGTAAATTGACCTTGAGGTTGGCCCCATTGGTCCACATGATCTTCTCCTTGCACTAGATTTTCATGAACTGAAACAACAACCTTTATGATAGGATTAGAATATGGATTATATGCACTGGGATACCTACTGTAACCTTGTTTATTTTTTCCTCTCCCTTGATTATTATATTGGGATGGACCTCTATATCCCTATTGAGGATAGTATTGTGCATTAGGAGGGGCACTTGCTTGATATTAAGATTACTTGATTTGATCTCTTAGTGATCTAATTTCTTCATCCTTGTCCACAATGTTATCCACCTTCTTGGGAAAATCTCTTGGCTTCACTTGGCATTGGGAACTTGTGACATGCTTGGATCTTCAACCAAATTGTGTGATAACAAAGGCATGGAAACTCTTGGATGGAGTCTTTTAGCCTAAATCAAGTTACTATATGCCTTAATTGCTAGCTCATATACACCTGGAAGAGTGAATCCACCCATAGATTGTAATATAATAGAAACATTAGTAATAATCCCTTTGAGGTATGTTGGGAACACAAAGCTAGGAGGAGGTCTCATGATTGGTGGCAGCATATACCATGTTATTTGAAATTTCTCATTAAAATCTCCTATGGATTCATTTAGACCTCTTCTTATTACATTCAACTGATGTATTAAGGAAGCATGATCGCTCTTATTTTTGAATCTTGTCACCAATAGGTCTCCAAATCCATCCCAACTTTTAATGCATCTCCCCTCCAACATTATATACTAGTCAAGTGCTTTGCCTTTGAAATATGGTAAGTAGCTTAATGGCTATACTGGCCCTAGTAACATTATGGAAATTTTAGAAATTAGAGATGTCTCTAATATGTTTAGATGGGGTAATAAGACCCTCCCCAGTAAAATTAAGAAGATTTTTGGTAAAATTTGGAGGTATGGGGTCATATACAAGAAGCTCTATTTGGTTTTGGGTATTAAAATAAGGGAAGGGTTAACATTTATCTATTGCTCCCCTTTCCCCCATTTCTCTTCTTTCCCTTTGATCCTCTATTTATTCCTCAACTTCTTCCTCTCTTTGAACTTCTTCAACCTCTTCCACTTCTTCCCCAAAACCTCCTTGCCAAAAATTTAATATGGGTAGGAATTATTCAAGGTGTTATTCTTCAAGAAGAGCTTCATCTAAAGGGGCTTGGTCATAAAATATTAAGGACCTTGTGAGGACCATGTAGGTTAATGTATAAAACTTGGTCTAGAATGAGGGATTAACACCTTTTTGGAGTCACTAAATGTTATGTTAGGGGTATTTATACTACATTAGGCTTTTCAAGACCAGAATTCACCTTGACTTAGCAATAGTTTGGGCCCACTGGGCATTCCAAAACTATTGTCTCTAAATCTTTCACCCTAGAAGAGGGTTGTTTAGATCTAGTCTAGATCTGGGCAATGTTGGGACATTTCCAAGCCTATGGGTATGCCTATAAGTGGAAATGAACCTATAGGTTGAAAGGGATAGCTCCATGTATTATATTTTTATGAAATAAAACTATTGAAATAGATTTTTTGGGTGAAAAGAGTTATAAGTTTGCATAAATGAAAAGACTAGTCTAAAATGGTAATACATCAATAGTTAGTATCCACATGTATGCCCTATACTTCAAAATAAAAAAATATAGTATATAACTCAAGCTCCAAAATATTCCAACATAAGTATTTCAATGTAGAGAGAAAATGAATGAGATCACACAAGGTAAATAATTAGTAAAGACAACTTGTATAGTCCATAAAAGGATTACACATGTGCAAAATCTCATATAGCTAGAATGCATTCTACATGCCTTATTGGATCAATTGTTTGTTCAAAATCATGAAGGATAGAGAATAGAAGGATAAAAAATAACTTGATATCACTTTATGTCTCTTAAATTCCCAAGAAAATTCCTAGAACCTAGAAAGAAAATTGAGTTATGATTTTTTGCTCAAAGGCAAGAAAATGGCAAAACATTCTAGTAGGGATTCATTATATAATCTTTGGATGATAAAACAAGAGCCCAAGGGACCTATTTATAGAAAAAGAGGGAGAGAAGAGAGAGATCTTGGGAACTAAAATATAAGTCTCCAAAATAATTTTCCATCACCATCCTGGTAAAACTGATTCTAGCTATTCTTTGATTCAATTGGAGTTTTTCCTTCTCTTTGATTCACCCTCTTGAAATGACTACGATCGTTGTAAAACCAATGATGAGATGGCCAACCATGATAAATGGTTTGGATCACTGATGCAAACCTTAGATTCTTCTTGAAATCTTCTTTATTTTGTACTATAGACCCATTTGGGCTTTCTAAATGGCTTTACTTATAAAACCTATAAGTCAAGCATGTTGGGAAAATTGATTTTCACTATGCTTGATATTTTAGATTTCTTGATTTATTATACTTATAAAATTCATAAGAAAATCTCTTTTTAAAACCTAATTTTTCTTTGTTTAAGACCCTTTCAGGTTTTCTAAATGGTTTTACTCCCTTCTTGCTCCTTCAAGTTCTTTGATTGCTTCTACTTATAAAAGTCTTAACTCAAGCATGTTGGGAAACTTGATTTGTACTACGAAGTCATTTAGGTTTTATTAGTGATTTTATTTCCTACTTAAATACTTTGGGCTTGAAATTTGACATCCTACGGCATGTCACCAAGTTACACCTAAATGGCTAGTTGTCTCCCTTAAATTTGACATCCTACAACACGTCATGTCTTTGAATTATAATGGCTAGTTGGTTGTATCAAATTTGACATCTTGTATCATGTCATGGGGATATATTTAGGTCAAGCCTATTTTTTGATAAAATTTATTGAAGTAATTCCTTTAGACAATTTGTCTGAAGGAATTCCTTTCGGAATTTTGGCTTCAAGGCAATGGTTAGTACCTTCAGGAACATTTCTCAAAGGGCACATTGGAAATTCACAAGGTACCTTCAAAAAAAATTTAAAGGCATTTTTAAAGGAAATAACCTTTTAAAACTTTTTTAAAGGGCATTTACGAAGGTAAAGGGCCCTTCAGGAAAAATATCATAGGGTAACCTTGGAGAAAATGAGCAAAAGTGCCCTTCAAAAAAGTTTGAAGGGATACTTGGGTGACAAAGTGCCCTTTGAAACTTTTTTTAAGGGTCACTTAGACAATAAAGTGCCCTTAAATTTTTTTTAAAGGGACACTTTGGCAATAAAACACCCTTCAAAAAAGTGTAAAGGGACCCTTGGGGGGAAGGCAAGGTAAGAAAGGCCCTTTAGAAAAGTTTTGATGGGCACTTAGAAGGGAAGTGGCCCTTCGAAACCTTTTTCTAAGGGAACTTCATAGAAAAAAAAAGAAAGATAGGCTAAGCCAAATAAAGCAAAGGGAAAAAATAAATAACAAGGGAGAAGAGCTTGAACCAGGGGAGGCTAAAATGAAAATACAAGCAAAAAAGCAAGTGACCAAACATAGAAAATGAGTAAGGGAGAGATGAAAATATCCAAGGGGAAAACACAAATTGGTCATGCAGAAAATGGCCAACAGATACCATAATCAAACTAAATAATCTAAAAACATTGGCCTTGATGAGGACCTCAATTTACTAATTTTTTTATCAACATATAGATATTAAACGCTCCCTATGAAGCATTTAAAAAACATAATTACATATATAATAATTGATAATAATTTGTGTTCATAACATTGAATTTAAAACTACTTAATCTTGAGTTGAAAAATGTTGATGTCGTGATTTTGTCTTCTAAAATATGTGAAATCAAACATGATGTTGATGAAAGTAATAATAAATTTTAACTAGTAAATAAGTTGACATGTCTTTCACCACCTTCATAAAGGATATTATTCCTACATACTCCACATACTTGGAGCCTTTGTAATAATGGAATCATTGAAGATTTCACATTTGATCAACTAGTTGAGAAAATGGCCAAAAGAAAAGAATCATTTCAAATAAAATCATAGTCCATAATAGAAATTATTTGTTATGATAGTACAAATTTAAATTATTAAAATAATTTATAATATTATAGAGGTAAAGAAAGAAAAGGCTAAGGTGGAAAAACCAGAATAAAATATTATTCAACATCAATTAAATAAAACTTAAAAATAATATTTATTTTTTAAACATTTTGAAAGGCAAGGGAGTCATGAGACCCATGAATTCAAAAAATTATGATAAAATTTAAGACTATAGAAAACAAAAACAAGAAAAAGATAATAAAAAAACTTAGAACCAAATTCAACTTATTTTTCTTTTGAATGTGTGTTTTATATCTATGAAAAATAAAATAATGCCTTAGAGAGTTCAACATAGGATAATGATTTTGTTATATACACTGGTGACATGCAAGATATGAGTATTTTAAGGCACATATTCAATTATTTTCATTAATGTAGATGTGGTGTAATATTTTTGGTAGATAAAACAATTATGCAACCTCAAGGCAAAGGTTAAATTTGACTCAAGTCACTAAGATTTCCATACTTCATTATCTTAAATATAATAACCTTCATCAGTTGAATATAAACATTTGTATCTTTTTCTCATTAAAAAAAAGGCCATGCAATTCTACTTGGTGATAGATAGGTGGAGGTCAGTAGGAATTATGATAACACAATTGTTCTAAATAGATATGAGGAAGGAAAAATGTTAAAACACAAGGGTGAGCACTCAATGGATAATTTTCTCATCTCAATGAATAAGGAATGTTAGATTATCTAGCATGCCATATTTTAGCACACACACTATGACATCATTCACATTTTCAAGAAAAATGCTTTAGGAGGCAAGCTAATACTACCTACAAAATTTGAAAAGTTTGAAGCATGCATATTGGCCAAACACAAAAGAGAATCATTTAAAAATTTAGAATCAAAAACATGACAAGAGATTATATCTGGTTTACCCTAGCATGTTTTCTTTTAAAATAATTTCCATTGGTGGTCACATGTACTTCATATTGTTCATTTATAACTATACTATAATGACTTGGATATATTTTCTGAAGATAAAACTTAGAACTATTCAAAAAAAAATTAAAGATGGTTTAAAACAAATTTTAATCATACAAGGGGACACTAAGGACTGATAATGGTAGTGAATTCACATCAGAGGTGTTTTAAATGTATGTCAAGTAGAATGGAATCAAGAATCATATAATAATCCCTTAGACTCCTTAAAATAAAAGAGTAGTTGAGCAAATGAATAGAACTATGATTAACATGGTCCATGTAATTTTTTACTTCAAATTCATAAATATACATTTATGGGTATAAGTAACTCAAAAAATATTCTATATTCACAACCGATCACCTTGATAAACCCTAAACATGAACACTTTATATGAATTATTGTGTGGTCATCTCTCTTTAGTGTGACATGCTTTGAATTCTAGAAGAGTCACAAATGAATGCCCTTAAGATACTCAAAATCTTCTTCAAATGCATACATGTTATTTGATGTGAATAACAAGACATTTTTTATTGAAATATTTTTTCTATTTTTTGAAATTTCAAAGGACACATCAAGGATCAGTCACAAATTGAATTGACATGATGAATATTTAAAAATTGTTTTCAAGGAGTTTGATATGGAGGTTTCAAATATTGAAGAAGAAATATATAATTTGAAAAGATTTGAATCTTTATTGAATCCTCTAATTTAAAATGACACTCTCTTGTAGAAAAAGGTAAACATTCATTAATGTGTGGTCAAATGTTATAAAAGTAAGTAGTATGAAATAAAATAAAATAAAATGAATCACCTATGATTCTAAAAGATACTAAAAGTTACCAAATTGGGACAAATATACATTGAAAGATGTTAAATGTATGAGATTGAAAAAATGGGAAACAACTATAAAACAATCAGACAAATTCCTAAATCAAATTGAAGGTAAGATATAATACCTTACCTTGGAATAGCCTCCATAATATTAAGTAAATTTTTCATTTGAATATGAACCCACATCCATCAAATAGACTAAAAATTTGGATTCTTAGAGAAATGAAATAAAAATTGAGTATGATGCCTTGGTAGAAACTAGAGCTTTGAAATTGGCTAACCCTCTAATTAGTTATGAACCTATTGGATAAAGTGGTTATTTAAAAATAATTAAAAATAAAATGGCTCACCTAGCAAGCATAAATTAAGGGTGTTTCTCCAAACTAATGAATTTAATATAGTGAAAATATTGCACCCATAGCAAAATGGATTACCATTCGAATAATTTTGGATTTATAACCTCAAAATAGATTTAAATTACACCAAATGGATTTTAAAACTATATTTTTGAATGGTGATATTAAATAAACATCGTATATGACTCATTCATAAGGTTTTATAGTAGATGAAAAAGAGTAAAAAATTACAAGGGGAAAAATGAATACATGGTTTAAAAATGTCCTTAAGAGTAAAATATGAAAAACTCGACAATCGCCTCATTAACATGAACTTAAAATGTTCTGAGTTTAAATATGAAACTTTATTTTTCAAAATAATTGACAAAATGATTGTATTTCTAGTGTTGTATGTGGATGATCTACTCATTATAGGAAATGATAAGACACTAAAAAATTAAATCCAGAGTTTATGAAAAGACTATTTAGGATAATATGGAATTATGAACAATCCAAATTTTTTAAAACTATCAGAAATAAATTGGACTGTATCAAGATTAAATTGGAATGTATCAAGATCAAGTTGGATTTATTACAAATAAATCACATCTATCTAATGTATTTGTAATAAGTCCATATTACTTAAAATGATAAAAAAATAATTAATAATTGAAAACTATCATAAATAAATTTGGCTTTATTAAAAATCACTAGGACTTATTAAAAATGAATTATTATAAGAAATTAATGTTGGAAATTTTTATTCATAATCTATTATCGATTAATACATGTATGAATACTTTAGTTTTAATTTTAAATTGAATGAATAATGGTATGTTTTGCTCTATGATTTATTTTGTGGGAAAGTTTTCATTTTCAAATAAAATAACTTCATTATTATCATATATTTATTTCATGAGAGAATAAAATTATGCGATTTTTGTATCATTATGGAAATTTATCTCATGTAATGTCTCATATAATATGTCCTTGTAAATAGTTAACATCTTAGTAAATCAAGGATAGAAATATTAGCATGGGTACTTTTTAATTGATTAATTATATGATACCCTTTGGTTTGACAGGGTGGCCTTGTGTGAGGTGGAGGGGGATGAGGAGTAACACATTGACTATCTCCATTCTATCATGCATGGTGCATCTTACCTCTTCTAGTAGTGACAAAGTTGACCATAGAACCCAACATAATCCTTGGATGAATAATGGGGTAGGATGGTAACTAAGATAACCTGAAGATTAATAAGGAGGAGGAATAAAATGACATTTTTTCCATTTGGCACTTAGTGATAGAAAAAGGGAATTAAGATTGGAGGTTGTAATAATATGAGCTAAAGAAGGCTAATGATTGTTCATTATTTTTTTAGCCTTATTAATGTACAAAGATTTGATCCATGGAATTAAAAAGTTGTTACATATTTTGCACATCAAATTAAACTAAAGTGTAATGATTACAATCATAAGTTAAATGAAAAAATAGAAACTATGTTCACTCATTATAGCAATGTCTAATTTAAGCACAAAGGAAAATAAAAAATCAAGTATGAAAAATCATATTTATTTATATAAACATAAAACCCTATAAATAAGGATTAAAACTTAAGATAAAATTAGGTTTTATCAATATTCAATCAATATAAAAGTTCACTAATATGTTTTACCCTATTTTATATTAATGCTAACCTTGTGTAAGATTAAAACTGTGTGTATTTGATATTGTATAAAATATATGCATAAATCTAAAATGTAAAGGACTAAAGCTGATTTGATAAATATATAAAATAATAAAGGGGATAATATATTTATTTTTCAACTACTCTATGAATGACATTGCATGTAGGTGACCAGAAGGACGGAAAACCTAACTATGGGTATCTTGGACTATGATCTAGATCTATATGTGTACCCAAAAAATATCTTTAACCTTAGATCAATACCATCAAATGTTATGTTATTAGTCTAATGGTTTTGTCTCTATGGATTTTTTCTCTGATTTTTAAATAGGCATGTGCATTTATTTTTATTTTTAACTCTCTGAGTGATCCCAAGGTCTGATTATGTGCATGACTCACAAAAATGTTTCTCCTTTACTTGAAACTGTAGGTCCACTTACAATTAAATAATTAGGCCTATAAAAAGGGAATAAATGTGGGTTAAAATAACCCTAACCACTCCTAATTAAATGGTTTATAATTGCCTACAAATAAAATAATCTAAATAAGGGAATTCAACCACATTAAGTTCCCTCCATTAGATGAATGTGTGCAACAATGCTCAATGAATGTATGTAACCTATAATCTATCTTTCAATACTTGGTAATTAGAAAATTTTTCTTAGCTCTTGAGGTGATTCAAACATGGCTAAGACTTTCTCCTTGTGACTAATTGGTAAATTAGAGACAATAGGTTTGTTCCTTACGTGAAATTGTTTTAGTATGTCTAAATAAGACAAATAATATGTTTGACATAGACTATGACATTTACTATAGATGGATGAGATGAACTTTAGAAGGTTAGGCTTGTAGAATTTCAGAGATAGTTTAAAAGCTTCTATAAAATTGACATAATAATTTGATTAATGATTACTATATAATTTGACATAAATATTTTTAAAAAAGGTTTTACATGTTAGTTGAATCATTAATTTTAAGTAAATATTCACTAAGTAGCATGAAATTCAAATTCTTGATAAGGTTTATTAGGAAAAATATCTTTTCAATATGAAAGTGTTTTAGTATCTCTGATTAAGATAAATAACTGGTTTGACATAGACTATGAGATTTCCTATAGATGGATGAGATGAACTTGTGAAGGTTAGGCCTGTAGAATTTTAGAGATAGTTTAGAAAATTCAATAAAATTGACATAAGAATTTGACTAATGATTACCATGTAATTTGATGGAAATATTTAAAAAAAAATGTTTTACATGTTTAGTTGAATTATTATTTTTAAATAAATATCCACTAGGTAACTTAAAATTCAAATTATTGATAAGGTTTAAAAAAAAAAAATACAAATCATCATTGTTGATGAGATGTGGACAACATAATTCTATTTAAAATGTAATAGAATTTAATTTAATCCTTCTAGATTATATCAATTTTAGAGACTTTAGATAAGATTTTTGTTTATGAATGAAATAAGAACTTAAATTAAAAAATCAGAGGTAATTCCATTGTTATTTTGAGCAACATATTCCTTATGTGTGCCACGATGCAATCCCTGAAACTATTCATGGAGGCTCATCAAAATAACTCAAATAATTTTTTTTGAAGAGATTGTAAATATATTTTATAAGTTATATTTTGAGATAGTGTAACATAAAGGTATGAAAAAATGGAAGTATGTGTAATAAAACATAAATAGATTAAGATAAAATTAATAAATGTCGATTTTATAACACAATCGACCCACTTCTTTCTATAATAATATATTTATATTGTTTGACACTTAAATAGAATGTGAAGTCATTACAACATGTTTTAGGATTCAAATGAAAAAAAAAATTATTTAATATGATAGTTCTCATTATGCAGTAAAACATAAGCAATCCTCTCAAAAAATTCTCAATTAATTTTTGAAAGAGTGGAACAAAGAGTCTGAGAACAAGTTAGATGCACATGATCTTAGGAGTTTTGATATCATGAATACATAATTTATAGAATAATGAAATCAACTGTATATTTTTTACCCAAATATTATAAGTATCAATTATATCTTAATGCATGCTCAATTTATAGTTGCAATTCCAGTAAAATAATATCTATGAAGATTATAATAGAGTATCAGTATTTTCACATTTTTGTAAGGTTCATTTAATACAAAATATTATTTGTAGATTTATATCAAAGATAAGCACAGTAATACATAAATAGTAATTTGGGTATGCACAACATATGTAAATGTTTATTATGTAATAAGAAATGTTTATTAAATGTTTCAAATATTTGAGATATAAAATATTGTGATGACCTTTAACTTAGCATTTTTACGAAGTAAAAATCAAAATCCAAGTACATTCAACATTTCATCAAACTAAGTCAACCTAGATCAATAAATATCATAGTCTTATATATACTTCAATCAAGTGAACTCTTTGAATACTTATTCTTGATTCATATGAATAGCTTTAAGAATGGATCAAACTTTAACTTCTCAAATATTAAATAATGGTACCAACAACAATCACCAAACATTCATTACCAATCACATAATAATGCATTCAAGTAATAACCATTATCAAGATATAAAAAGTGTTTTCAAACTTAATGATTATAATTCCATATTAAAATTAGTATATATGATCCAATGTTATATTAAATGGCATTCATTTAACTCAACACTAGGTTTGAACAAACATGATGTTAATCAATAAAAAAATGCATAAGTTGATATTTTGTAAGGAGTTCCCAATGTTATTTGAATGGGATATGTCTTATTTTAGACCCAAATATTTCAATATAAAAGAGAAATGTTTCAATAAGTGAATTTTATTTTACACAACTCACAACATATATCACAAACATGCAATTTAGAATGGAGTAAGAAAACAATGAGAGTCTATGGACAGGGATGTTATTGCCAATAAGAAGATATCAGTAATCAATCTTCCTACAATATCATATGAATATAATTTTGTCAACTAGCATGTAATAAGAATAGCAGAGTATGATTCTTGATTTGAAGAGATGTTAAATCTCCCCTTGAGCATGAGATCCAATGACTGCCAAAAGATATCTATACTTTGGAAAATTTGGATTTTATTTTTTATTTCACTAATTGCATAAGCCATTTAATCTTGAAACTTGTAATTATCCTCAAAATTTGTTAGAAATTTACATTATGAATTGTGAATTTGTAGTTCCTAAACATGACTTTTATTTGGGTGCATTGCATCCTATCATTACAATCCTACCTAATGTTTATTAGATGGTACTTAATCCTAGTCCACACTTAGTAGCTCTCATAAATGTTGAAATAGGATTATGTTATTCTTGTTGGAATCTGAAATTTTAATAGTACGATTCATATGATAGAGATCATTTTATCCCATTGTATGGATAAGGGTATGAATTTTTTATTGATTAGGACCATCTTCGTATTGTTTTGCTATATCTATTTTATTATTTTTATTTTTAAAATAACTCACAATAATTTGAATGTAAAAAATAGTATTCTAGTATTCAATTCATATATTCTATGAAATATGATAAGAGCATGCAATTAGTGAAAGCTCATAATTATATTTTTGATGTGGGAAGACCCCTGCTCTATTAGCTCTTCTTCTAAACAAATTTATATATTAACCCACAAATTATGTATTTTCCTAAGAAATATTCTTGTTTTAATAAAAAAATTATTAAAAAATATTATTCCATTTACAAGATGAGTATTATCACTCACACTAAGAAGGGTCTTGATGAATAGATTAGGTTTTTAGGTTACTAAATTTAATGATTAGGATTTGAGGTTACATAAATTAGAGACAGACTCTTTGGTATTTCCTTAAATAAATTTATTAAGTGTGAAAATATTTTATACATAAAAAGTGTTGCTTTAAATGAGGGGATTTAGTTGTGATTAAAACTAATTTATAGTATGGGTTTGTTCGGTCTCCAAGTTCTAGTCTTGATACAGATAGAGCTTTCTCTTATTTAACATCTTGACTAAGACCTAATGGATTATTTTTTTTTTTGGATTTTGATTTATCCTAAATTTTTCACTCTTTAAATTTAAGAAAATAAATTTGTAGTTACATTTATGCGCATCATTTAATTTGATTACATGAATTCTTATAACTAATTTGGTTTTACTAATCTTAACCTCAACATCTAAAGATCTAAGTGAATCCATATTTAATGGTTCTAATTGAATGCAACATTAATTGTAAATACATCAATTTAGTTATGAAATTTTTGATAATTATCTTTGCTCCTACTATCAAAACTTAATAGGGCTTTAGGGTAATTCAGTTCTAACAATAAAGACTAGATAAGAAGGTTTTAGGGAGGGTTTATAGCAGGAATATTAAGGATCGGAATCTTATGGAATTTAATTTGCCAAAAATGGTTCTATTATTGTTAAATCACTACTTTAAAATTGGTTTAATGTAATTTAAATTGCCTTGCATTGTTAGTTTGGCATTCAATTTGTGCCTTGAGATGTTCCAAATTAAATTCCAATAACATTGTTAAAGTTTTTTAATTGGATACAAATAATTGAATTTTACCTTTACACTTCACACTAAGTTTAGCTTGAATGGTATGACATACTAAATTTTGTAGGAAGATGTTGAAATAATGTCAGAAATTAAAAAATATTGGACCATCATAACATAAGTTTTATAAGTGTAAATAACATATACACAATTTTTAAGACAAACAAAATTTTTGCTTATTGATGGTGATAAATTTGGTATCCAAGGTGTATCTTGAGAGAACCTTGATAGGTTTATAATAAGAAATACTTCTCATATCTCTAGGTCAATACTTTGAAATATCTATTTTATTTAATAAAATATTGATAAAAATTGTTGGCTTTGAAATCATATCATTTTATATACAAGAAGTATGACCCTAAAGACACCTTAAAGAAATATAATGTAATGATAAATGTGTAAATGTTAAATTAATTTATTTCCTTCTGGTATAAGATGTGGGTTTTAAAAATAATTAATTTAAATGTAAGATGTATTGTCAAGGAGATACCCTAAAATATTCCTATTTTCTTATTGATAATCATGGATTTGGATGCTAGGCTATCTCTCAAGATATTCCTTGGGATCAAATTTTATAAAATTTTGATAGTGTATATTAGTTTTGAAATCATGACAATTTGATTTGAAGGGAAAATTTGTAAAACTTTCATTTTTATGCCAAAAGTATCACTTAGGAATTACCTTGAAGGTATTAATTACTATATTCTTGATGGTGTTGAATTTGAGTGACAAGTTATATGAGAGATATCTTACATTTTCAAAAAAAAATGGATACTATATAGTATATTTTAAATTATGTCAATATGGTATAAGGTCTAGGTTTTTGAAACATATCATTTTGATGGAAGAAATATAATCTAGTATATACCTTGAAGTAATACTATTTATGTGTTAATGGTGTCGAATATAAGGGCCAAAATATATCTTGATAATTACCATGAGATGTATCTTAATTTATTAAATTTGAGTAAAATATGTTGCATTTGAAGTCATGTCAAATTGATATGAGGGGTGGGTTTCGAAATCATATGATTTATATGAAACTATTAATGTGTAGGATCTACCTTAATTTTAGTAATATTTATTTTCTTATCATGATTAATTTGATGGTCAAAGTATATTTTTAAAAAAATCCTTTCCAGGTATCTCTTAGGTGACTCAGATTTCACTTTTCAAGGTTTCTTTTGGGTGACTTGGGTCATATCTTGAGAAGGTTTTCAAGGGTGATTCATCTCAAGGTAACTCTTAGAAGGTAATTTTTATAATTCTCCCATTCTATAAAATTTGGATTTAAAATTCAATATTTGAAATCATGTCAAATTGATATAATAGATAAGTATTGAAAAGCATGATTAATATTCAAGAGATTTATAGGATATAGTTTGATGGTAGTATTATTTACTTTTTTATGGTGATGGTTTTGAGGACCAACTTATCTTTTGAAAGTTCACATGAGAGGTATCTCTCTAGTGAAACATTGAGATATTTTATGAAGATGCCTTTTAATTATAAAATATATATTTAATGATACCTTTATGGTATCACTTGCATGTTACTTTGATATATTTATTTCTTTTTAAAAAAAAATTGGATATAATATTTTGGATTTTAAACCATTTGAATTTGATTTAAGAGGGTGGTTTTTAAAATATGTAATTTTAGGGAAGATATATCTATTCAAAGATACTATGAAGGTATTAATATTTACTATTTGATGTGTATAAATTGGAGGGTCAATGTATGTCTTAAAAGATACCATGAGAGGCACAATTTAGGTGATACCTTGAAGGGAATTGTAGTACCTTAAATTTATTTTCTAGGAGATACCTTGAAGGTAATACAATGCCCTTGAAGGTGTCTCCTAGGAGACACCTTAAGATACTTTAAAGGGACATGTAATACCTTCAAGACATGTTTTATAGGCATGTTTTGGTTTAATGTATGTCCTAAGATACCTTGAAGTGCCTTGTAGTACCTTAAAGGTAATTTAAGTTATCTCCTTAGAGATACCTTGAAGGACCTTTTAATACCTTCAAGAAATGTTTTAGAGGCATGTTTTGGTTCAATGTATGTCCTAAGATACCTTAGAGGGCCTTGTAGTGCCTTCAAGGTATCTCTTAGGAGATACCTTCAAGTTCATAGGAGATACCTTGAAAGTATTACAAGTCCCTTCAAGTTATCTTAACGTGTCTCCTAAGAGATACCTTAAACCAAAACATGCCTCTAAAATATGTATTAAAGGTATTACAAGGCCCTTTAAGGTACCTTGAACTAAAACATGTCTTAAAGGTATTATAAGGCCCTTAAAGGTATCTCCTACGAGATATTTTAGGATACCTTGAAGGGACTTGTAGTACCTTCAAGGTATCTCCTATGACCTTGAAGGTATCTCCTAGGAAATACCTTAAAGGTACCATAAGGTGCTTCAAGGTATCTTAAGACATATATTAAACCAAAACATGCTTTTAAAACATAAAATGACTTTGAAGGTTTCTCCTAAGAGATACCTTTAAGGTACCCTTGAAGGTATAATAAGGAACTTCAAGGTATATCCTAGGAGATAAATTTAAGGGCCTTGTACCAACTTCAAGGGTATCTCAAGAGCCTTGGATATTTCAAATTAGGATTGACACATTTGCTATGTCCAGGACTATGAAACGAGAAAGCCTAACATCATACCACATGTCTCTTCATGATTTGGTTATAATCTAACACTATCATACAAATTTATTGAAACTCTAAAAAATAAGTTTAAATATTATTTGATAGGCCTCAGGATGCCATGTGTATACCTCTTATTTTCCCATACACTACCACGTATGTATCTTCCAAGAATGGCCAAATAAACTAAGTGTTAAGTGATTTTCCATTTTGCTTTGATCCCTAAATTTTTTTTTTGTCACTGATATATTGTAGGATAAGATGGGATACCTATAGGCACTCCAAGAGAATTGTTGGGAACCCTAAGAAATTGTAAGAAAACCTTATGTAGTCTAGGAAAGATCTGAGAATGACTCTATGCAAATCTATCATTATTTTTGTAAGAGAAGAAATTAAGTCATCTCTCAGAATCTCAAATCTTTAGGTTGGTCCTAATATCAATCCCCATGTAGTCATATCATGTAATATCAGTAGGGACAAGGCATCATCATCATAAAAACACTAATGAACATCAAGAATGAGAGGATGATGGAGGATATGTATTAAAACATTTTACCATATTATCATTACTAAAAATTTCATCACAAGCAAATATTTTCATAGGCTAAGTCAAAAAAATTATCACTATCACTTTTAAAAAACTCTTAGGAACAACATCCATTTCTATGTAGATTATGGAAAAGCTGGAAAGATGTTTTCTTCTAGTTTATTTTTCTTGATGTGGTTTATGAAGTTTTTGTTCATCAAGAGACATTTTTATAAATTATTTAGATATAGTCAATAAATTTTTTAGGGAGAAGATACATTTATTGAATTCTACTTAAGATGTCTAGTGTTGCATTTATAACTGTCTTTATAAAGATAATCCTTCAAAGAAGGCATTGATTTTTTTATGATAATACTCAAATGAAATAATAAAGGGGTAAGTGTTTTTATTATAATTTTTTATCATTAGACATGTCTTTTGATTATTATATGTTTTTAGTTTAAGATTATGTACATTTATTGATATTATTGGCTAGTTAGATTGATTGACTATAACCATGGAGATTATGGACCTACAATTAGTGGCACAATGAGAGCCCTAGTAGATTTGACCTAGAATAACCTCTCAAGATGGCATAATCCTCTAATTTAGTGTTATAAAATAATTAATAGGGACAAAATGGGATGGAACACAAAAATAAAATTGTGATATGCCAAGATGTGTGTGATCTTCTTCCAAAGGAATGAAAACATAAAATAATTAGCCAACCCAATCTAATATCTGCCATTACTCCTTAGCACATGCTAAAGGTAAGAAATTCAGCATTGGTAAGCCAAACCATATATACTAAGGGTAAATAATTAGCCACGAAATATTTATTAACTATTTCAAAATTTATATGAGAGTATATAGATCTAAGACTAACATACATTAAAATAGAAAGCAAAAGTGAGGGCTAAGGATTCATGGCCAATGGCTGACAATCTTACCTTGTTTTTATGCAAAGTCCAATATTTTTTAAGTCTCTACCTTATTCTCATGAAAAACAATGCTACAAATTTGTTGTCATTTGATAGAATTGTAAAAGTCCCTTTTTGAAGGTAAAATTTAACAAGGCAAGCCCTAATACATTAAACTTGAAAATTTTGTTGAAGACTTTTAAAAACAAAAGGGCAAGCCCTTCTTTTTATTTTCCTGGTTAATACATTAAACTAAATTAAATTAAGACTGATCACTGATTGACTAGTATTTTCAAATCTTACCCTTTTTTGGTCATTTTAATAGTAACTAAAGGCTTTTTAATTATCATGCAAGTTTTAGATTTTAATTTTTTTTATGGCTATTTTTATTGTGAACTTCTTAAACATGTTTAAATCCCTTTGATAGTTTGTGATGGGTTCAAATTTAACCACTAGTGATTAACCTTTTCAGGTCACGAAGATGTCATTGGTAATGACCCCTTTACCTCCATCCACTTACCTACTTGTGTATATAATCTTTTATTTAATGTATTATTTTTTAAAATAGAGTTTCTTAGAGTAAAATCTATTAGTACTAGACATTATTAAATTTTAATATCTAAAATTTTGTATTTGACATTATATGGTTTTGAATATTAAAATTATCAACAACTAGACTTTGTGGTGGACAATGTATTGATACATAGACTTTAGACCTTTTGTACCTTTGAATTACTTTATCCCTAGAGATGGAAATGTAGACTTTGTTTAAGTATGTGTGTTTAATAAACCTTAAAACTTTATATTATTTGGATATTGAATACTTTTCACCTTAGATTTAATTTTCCCCTTGATATAAAAATGCAGACTTTATGCATGTAGGTGTGGCTTGAAACATAGAAACTTGAGAATAAATGAATGCAGAGCATTTCAAAATTTTGAACTAATTTTTACCTGCCCAAGGAAATTATCATCTTTGTTTGTGTTTCATAATTTAACCTAAAAATTGGAGAATATTTGGTTCTGTGATAGATTATACCTAGTTTGGATGGACCTTATAAGGACCAGAACCATCATCAACTATTTGAAAACTATTGGGAATCACTTGTTCTTTTTTTTTCCTTGTAAATATAACTATCATTTTAATTATCCAAATATACACTGGGCCTACTTTACTGGAGCTTTACTAACTACATGTAACATATATTAAACTTAGATGTCTTTACATTCTAAGTTATCCAATAATGTGAATGTACATGGCCTTATTCAGTCAAAAAAATCCATTGTGCTTTGTAAATCTATTTTAATACACTAATGAATGGTGTACAACAACAATTTTGGTGATCAATCCATTATTATTTTGTTGTCTTTGTTATTTTTCGCTCTAATGGTGAAGTCATATCAGTTTCTATAAAAGACAATTTAGCCCCATCCTCCATTGTCTTGTTGAGATTTTTTGGTTTGGCATTTATGATGCCAACCATCCTTTTCTCTCATTTTAGGGTCAACTAGGGCACCCATTTTAATATTTGGGCCTTTTTAGCCTTAAAATCTAGTAGTGGATGAGGATTTTCTATTTTTTTGCTATTGTTTTAGCATCATCAAAATAGTCAAAATTTCATAAATTATTTTGACTAATTATACATTACTCTAAGCTGATTTGTGGACTAAAAAGTTTTTTCCTCGCTCTTCTTGAAAATTTAAGCCATTATTTACTTGTATTCTTGGAACTGTGGAGGAGGTGTTGTCTATGTGATTTAGACTATTATTCCCCTTAGTCTTCTAGTCTCAGGTAATGCTAATGTTAAATAAATGGGATCAAAATCTACATGTTATTTTGATCAATATGCTTCTATACCATAAGCAACCATACCACTCTTTGGAAGACCTTTAACTCATATAATATTGCCATTGTCCATCCACTAACATGACTAATTTACATGTACTTGAATTATAAGTCTCAACCAAATTCATTAGATGAAACTTGTGCTGATGTTTGTGTAAAATAGCCATTAGGAGATCATGGTTCACCTAAACCTTATAGATAGAGTCTTTCAATACACAACTACTCATTTTACCTCAACAAACATCCCATGTGGCATTTACCAGTGGTGCTATCAATCATGACTTTGTTCTTGGGATCTTTATATTCTAGATAAGTGTAATTTATATTAGCTCTATGTTTTTCCATGAATACTTCAAAATCAAAATCTATAAGTACAATCTTTTATTGAGTGTAATTTCTTTTATTAACTAGAGTAGACTAAGCTAAATACATAAATTTGTGGCACCCTTATGATGACTTCTACAAGCTTTCCTAATTTTCAAACTTATTTTTTATAAAATCCACTATGAAAGTTCTTATGGCTAATCAAGCTCTAAGACTGACCTAGTGCTTCAATGTAGATAACCTACAAATATCAATAACATGTTTTTATGGAGTAGAAATTTAGGATTTACGTATATTAAGATCAAAATGGAATATTAGTTACATGTGAGATTTCATCTATGGTGATGAGTTTAAATTTGAGTATGTACTAATGGCATTACATCACTGTCAGTATGTCACATGGGTGTAAAAATTCACTGATAGCTTTATGTTTTTAGGATTCCATTATATGCGTGGGTTGGAGTTCAATTTTGGTAATAGCAAACCCTATGAATTTTAACATTATAACTCAATTGTACCAAGAAAACCATTTACACTATCTATTGAATTAGACCAAGTCTAAACCCTTAATTTTTGTACTATTATAGGTCTAAAGGTCACATGTTTGGTCCATGCAACTAAAATAAACTATCAAAACTAAAAAACAACACAACTAAAAAAATTATCTACATGTCAAAGAATTCAATGAAATAAAAAAAGTAATTAAAAATACCTCTTGTGATTTTGTGGAGGGCCATAGGAGTGCATTACCATGAGATTCAAATTCAAATGCATAGAGGGGAAATGTGAAGGATCCCCCACCACCAGAGAAGATTTCAAGTATCTCTCCTAATATATTTACCTTATTTCTTTATCCTCTCATTCATTATATATATCTTGGCCCTACACTATGTATGTCCTTTATATGTATGTATGTATATATATATATATATATATATATATATATATCACTTATTGATTTATTTTTCTTTTTCCTCCTCTTCGTTGTCATTTGATACTCCATCATTGTCCTTGAAACCCCTTATCATGTAGTAAGATTAAGATTAATCTGAGTAACAATAATAAGTAAATTTGATAGATTATACATATCACTCGCTTGAATTTTCCTTAGGGTGAGGACACATGTATTCAATATCCCCCCAAACAATGATTTGATGGAGAAATAGATGAGTGGAGGATTTCACTTGAAATAATGTTAGTTATTGGGAGGATTAGGGCATATTTCAATGACTAGCAAGGGCCTTTACCATGGATGATAGAGAAGATAGATAATACAATGAAGGCTAGCTACCCTAAAAAAATTAGGGTAACACAATGAAGGCCAATGATGGCCCCAAAAAATGTTAACATTATATTAAAATTAAAAACAAAAATGGTAAAGGAAGTTTGAGTCAAAATTCCCCCTTATGGTGGTTAATCTGGAAGATTATACAACAGGTGAAACCCCAAGATTCATCACATGTCATGATAAAATGGCATATTCTAATATTAACAACCTAGTTTTGAATGGTTCTAGTTTGAGGAGGTGGTATTAAATGTAGGATATAGACATGAGATGGATTGCACTTCCATAATGAAGCATGACCATAATACATATACATAATATGTTCATGTCCTTTATAGACATGGAGATAAATGAATATTTGTAGTTTTTTGAAAGTGCTAAGGGGCTTTGTGAGTCCATTGAAATCCTTAACTAAAATGGAATGCAGTTCTACTTAAGTTGAAATAACTGAGATAAAAAGAATAATGACCAATAGTTAAGAGTTTCATCAACCATATTATTATTATTTAAACATGTTGCCCATCTTAAATGAAGTATTTTGCCTCTTTATGGACACTTTGTAAGGGATTGTTTCCATAAAGATAAAAAGGTGGATGATATTCTACATTTCAAAATTGGTATTTTTGAAGTAGCAAAGCATAGAAAGGTGATAATTGAGCCATAGGTTTGGTGCTTAAAATGCTTCTCCCATGATTAGAACAAGTGACATGCTATAAAGCAAACATATTTATATTGGATGAACATGTAGAAAACTATTTAGATTGATGATGTGGTAGTGTTAGTGTCAATATATATTTGTGATGAGAGGTAGTCTTATTCATACTAAAATTATGCTCAAAAAATCATCTCTTCAGTTCAATGTTGGAAACCATGGTTTCATGAAGAGACCTAATTTTTCAATAAACCATCATTCACTTTAGAAAGCCTTATTCTTTTTATATATGGTGAAGAATATTTCTATGAAATACATTTTTAGCATCATTCATATGTCCATGGACTATGAGAGTCTCTAATTCACTTGGACCCATGTATGTAATGTTTTTGGGGGATATACCACAATAAATCTGCAAATAAAATATTTTTCCTTCAGTAACCACAATCCATTTTCCATTTCAACTAGTATAAATAGTAGCTTGGGTGGATTCTTAGGTAGCATGCATTTTCCTTTTTAGTTGGGAAATTTGATCTTATGATAGATGATGGTGAATATATTTGATCAAATCCTCCCTTGATAGTTAAAAAAATTCTTGGAACACTATAGATATGAAATTTGGTAAGGGGGTTTGCTAAGGCGGCTATGGCATCCTCATTTTTTTGTCTCCTAAGTTATTACTAGCACAAAGAGGGTGAGTTAATTTTAATGGTGTAAAATGTGAAAATAGGGCATGCATAAAGGGGATATGGAGACAAGAGCATGGAAACTATGAGCTAAACAAAAATGGATATACAAAATTATTAAATCATCTTTATTATATTAAATCCTTATGGATTTCACATAAATGTCCTATTGTTCCTTTTAAATTTATTATGAATAAAATAATTTGGACATGTATAATTTAATAAATCAATTGAACAAAGTGAAGTTAACAATTACAACTCTAGAAGTTCAATTGGTGATCTTTTCATACCAAAAGTTAGAAATAAGTAATATTTATTGAGGTTGAAAACTAAAGTGATAAGAAAAAAAACTAGTTTAAACTAATTAATTTATATAATATATCTACAAGATTATAAATAGGAAAAACCTAATAAGACGTACATTCATAATGTTGGCAAGTAATGATTTTGGAGCCTTGGACAAATAGAAATAAATTTCTATGCCATAAAATGGGTTTCTCTTTAGTATGCTTATAACTGATCCCAACTATACCTACCAAAAATATTCCCAACTTGTAGCAATCACTCTTTTTTAGGCAATCAATTTTCGTTTGAATTACTTAAAAATAAACAGATCACTCGCACATGTCCACCAATATATATCTATTATGAAATTGTAAATCCTCATACACTATGAATGAAAAATTAAAATATTCCCCAAATAATTTCATTCATCTAATAAACTTAATGAACACATGTGCATGTTCCCTTTAGGTTGGTTCTTTTTTTTTTTCTATTTATTGTCTTGGGTGATCTTTGTACTAGGTTGTGGGACCTATCAAAACCCTCTCTTCCTGGTTCAAATATCTACCACAAAATCATTTACCATTATTAAAAAATAATAAAAACATGTTATAATTATCTCTTTGAAAACACACAATACACATGTTGGCATGATCTCCTCTCTAAATGTCAAACTTATTCATGCTCTATATGATTTAAGCATACCTTCCATTTAAAGCACAAATGTTTTAGTCAAAATGGAATAATGACTTAAATTATCAAGGATAGTGTCACTCATAAATAATATTATATAGGGAACAACATTTAAGGGATATTAATCAATAACATGAAATGTTGAGCTTCAAAATAACTTGCTCAGAATGTGATGTTTGATTACATATTGGTTAATGATACACATTCAACTTACAGAAAAAATATTAAGTAGTGTTAAATATAATAAGTTTGGGCTTCCCCAAATGGATCTTCTATTTTATAAATAATTTGTTAAACATAAGTCCATAAGAAGTGAAAATACATACATTATAAAATCATAGTTTGTAAATTGTGAACAAACTAGATAATTTGAATTATTAGAGTCATGATTATATGATTATAGATATACATTATGAGAAACATAGTGTTCCAGAACATTGGTAGATAAATATACCTTACATAATAGTAATATGATAGAATCAAGGAAACATCTACCCCAAGGCATATGATTGCATTCTATTGGTCTATAATATTATTGATGAAAATGTATATTTAAATATTTAAAAACATCTAGTGTAACATGATCTTTTAGTTATTAATATGTCTTGATTTAAAATATTTCACCATCTGCATGTTTTGTATGGCCTTTCCCTTTCTTATTGGGGCTTGAGTATGTTTTATTTATGTGCTTAATAATGATGTAATTTTTCTAGATAGAATAACAAAATAACATGCTCAGAGTGTGATGTCTGATTACATATTAGTTAATGATATACATTCAACTTATAGAAAATTATATTGAGTAGTGTCACAAATGAGAAGTTTGGGCTTCCCAAAATGGAGCTTCTATTTGATAAATAATTTGTTAAACACAAGTCCATAAGAAGTGTAAATATGTGCATTACAAAATAATAGTATGCAAGTTGTAAACAAACTAGCTAATTTGGATTTTTAGTGTCATGATTATAAGGTTATAGATATACAATATGAGCAACATAGTGTTAAAAAACATTGGTGGATAAATATACCCTATAGAATATCAATATAATATAATCAAGGTAACATCTACCCTAGGTCATATGATTTCATTCTAAAGATCTACAATATTGTTGATGAAAATTGATGTTTAAAGATTTAAAAACATCTGGTATAAGATGATCTTGTAGTTAGCAATATGTCTTGGATTTGTAACAACAATGAAGCCTTCATATCACAATAAAGTGAACATGGTAAATATAAAGCAAAAAAATAAGTACTTACAAGTTACCTTCTTTAAACATGATTGTAAATTTTGAAGAGAACAAAATATAATATACCCCGCACACGCATAGGCAATTGAGAAAGGAAATACTATAAGAACCATAGACACGAAAAATAAATGTTAGATAAATGTGGGTTATGAAAATCAAACCATTGATTTCAAAAATCACTACTTTTTTCTATCTAATCTTATTTGATTTTAACATTTTCAAGGAAACCAAATAGATGTACCTTTATAAGTGAGGTGATTTATACAAATCTCTATGGAGAGAAAATCTTCACATTTACTTGGTCCTTACATGGTTCTTATGACTTATGCAAATCTTGGATAATCTTCATGAAATATTTTATATATTATTTATATCTTTTCAAAGAGTCTATTTCCCATTTTATAAACTTGTCATCACATTCCAAGTCATGTATCCTTAAACTATGATGTTCAAACTTAGATTTCATTAGCCCTTGGAATATACTACCTACATTGTTGTTACCCTAATGGGTGGCCTTAAAAGGCCATGCATAAAACACATTTTTATATTATATCAAGATCATGAATTGGGAGTCAAGGTTGTGATCTAGGAATATGAAGGAGCAATTACCCCAAAATTGAAAACCCTATAGGGAACCATATTAGCCATTAATCCTATATCAAAGCCAATATCATAGGAATTTATGCCTGAGTTTTCCCTCTTCTAGTTATTTTATCCTATGGACCAACCACTTCCCTAAGAAGTATATTAGATTGAATTTACTAAGAATTAAGGTATTCATCTATATTAATCTTAGATGAACTTTTGTGAATGGGATGGACTTTACTATCTACCATTTTTAGTAATAAACTTTAAAAAATATCAAAAACTAAATCAACATAGCCCTCAAACATTGTTCCACTGTTATTTTATGTCTTTGTTGTTTTAGATTGCTCAGTCTCGGTATGACCCTGGAGTAAACCTTATCTCTTTGAATCATCATTTTTCATTTTTTGGGTATTTATATCAACCCTTTTCAAATAAACCAATTTTAAAGAGGGCCAACCCACCTAGCCCAACTATCTACCAGCATTGTGATGTTCATATCTATAGTCTTATGCCTTTATGCCTGCTATGGTTGATACTAGATCAAGGATGCCCATTTATAAGGTATAGGATTCTAAACATGTGTTATGTGTGGAAGGATTGATGATGCACAACATATGTTTCACAAAAAACCCAAAATAAATCGTGGTGCCTTCTTGTGGAATGTTACAATTAGAGGGTATGTGTTATGATCCTGATGGGTAGATTTCGCTAACACCTCAAGGTTTTGGTGTAACAGTTCATTACATTTGGTATTAGAGTTCCCACCCATGTTTTATTTTAAGGTCTTGACTGGTAATGATGGCATGGTAGTGTTAATCTAGGGCTACCACATACACATGGAGGTGCACACCCATTCCAAGGATGGGATTGTCAAAAGTGTGGTGGGGTATTAAGATCCTAGTGGGTGGATTAACAAAAAATGTGGGAATTTGGTATAATGGTTAATTATAATATGATAGTAATGAGATATCTTAGGAAGCTATTTCTATATATTATCAGATGTAGTTGGCATGTATGCAACTTGAACATTTTACATTTCCCTTTGTTCTCAAAGCATGTGCCACCATTTTTGTTGTATAAAATGGAATGGAAATCCATGAATATGTGTTTGAGAGATAATATGAGTCTAATGTTTATGTGGAGGAAAATTTTTATTTTATCCAATTGGCTTTGCACATTTTATTTAGATGTTTTGTACTTTGAACATGTTAAAAATTACCCATAAATCTATTAATGAATATTATTTTTATTTTATTATTTCTTAATATAATTAGGAGATTGATATACATGTATTTACATTGGAGAGAATCTAGTGATACATTTTACACCAGCCTCTACAATATCATGTAACAGTCAATGTGGTTCATGTCATAGTTATGGATCCAAAAAATGTTGTTTATCGTGCAAGGTACCTGCTTGATCATGGATTTGTAGAATAAAATTTGATAGATAATAATTGTGAGATGTTCCTATTTTTCACACCCCTTGAGGAATTTGGTAAATGTTGATGAGTTTTACCTTACACTTGGTAAAAAAATTGCATAATATCCTCTTATGTTCTTTTAGGAATATCATTTTCTCTATTATCTTACAATCATCTCATTCCATGATGCCGCCTTTAGTATGAGGAATTCTAACAAATATACATATATGTCTATGAATACATTCACGACTACATAATGATTAAGAAATAAGATTTATATAATTTTTTATAACTATACCTTATTTCAAATCTCATTATTTGAATTTGTGTACTATTGTGAGAGTACGGGGAAAGATTATTGAGTTTAGATTTACAAATGCCAATTGAATTTTCTTATAAATTTCAAAGCTTTGTCAAGAATCCTATTTTTTGCATATCCAACAATATTTGATATTCAAGTGAGAACATTTTATTGATACATTTTTTAAACCCTAAATGCTAAACCCTAAAACTATGAGTATTTAAATTATGTAAAATAAGGAAATAATCATACCAAGCTAAATGAAAAGTGTAGATTGATAGTACACTTAGACTATTTGAAACTAAAAAAATAAGAGGGGAGAGATGTACCTAGGTTATTATGATGTTTTATTTCTCATTGTGTCTCACTATTGTAAAACAAATTATGTGTCTAACTTGTAATTACTTAGATCAGGAGAGTGGACATTACCAATGAAACATAGACCCCTGCAATGAATAATATTTTCCAAGCCTTGCCAATAATGTTCTTATTTATTATAAAGGTTTTTTATTCCTCAAACCACTACACCTACACCT
This sequence comes from Torreya grandis, assembly GCA_037957365.1. Lineage (NCBI taxonomy): Eukaryota > Viridiplantae > Streptophyta > Pinopsida > Cupressales > Taxaceae > Torreya > Torreya grandis. Next base: position 150,806 of record JARHVA010005489.1, read on the forward strand.
ATTATAAAAATATTCCTACTACATGTGTAAAATATTTTGAAATATTCCTCGTACTTGTGTAAAATATTCCTCAATACCACTACACTTGCACTTACTATGCTTGGGCCTTAACTAAACTTTAATATAAGCATTGGTATTGTAAAAATCATCACTTTGATTGTTTGTTTTTAGATAATACAAATTGGAATCCAAACAAAAATAACCCCTATAAACATTGGTACCATACCTAAAAAAAGTATCTTTACAAGATCAATTTTTGAAACAAATATTTTTACAGTAATGTCTATTTTGAATCAGTGACTAGAAAATAGACAACTACGTTAAGAGTTATGTAGTTTTATAGATAATAAATGCCCAAGGGTCATTTTTAGGTGTCTACACAATAATTCTTGTTCAACATTTGAATTTTAAAATTGTAAAATATGGTAGTTACCATTAACCCCTCTAATTAATAGATAAGTAGACTACAAATTATATATTCTTCATGAAATTGGATAGTGTAATACAATTACTATTTGTCTCTATTCAATTGAGTGCAATGATTAAGACAAGGCATCATTGTATGAACTATCCTATCTTAAATGAATGAATGATATATTTTAATAATGTTAATGAGATCAACTAGTCTACGAGACCAACAACAACAATAAGGGTACTTTATGGAAAAATGACATCTTGAGACAAATATTGTCCCATTAAGTTTGTAAAATTTTCATTCCCCTTTTGAAATTGGATCTTCTATTATTAAACTTGATAAAATTATTTGTTGTTTTCTCTAGTCTAATCTCTTCAAACAAGATGGTCAGATTGTCAAATTTTAAGTTGTTAATGTATTCAATCTAAATGTCGATAAAATTGAGGCAATCCATAATGTAGTGCTATTTTGTCTCTATCAACCTAATATACAAAATAGAAATATTATTTTCTCTCTCTTTTTTATGCATTTTCACCTTATCAATTTTATATTTAAGATGACATGAGATGATTATTAACTTAACCGTCTATATTTTTTCACCTTCCACTTAATTTATGATCCATTTAAATTATCCTAAAATTGAGTGAAATCCAATAAATTACCTAAAGTTGACCCATATAATTTGTTTACATTTTTAGTGAATATACCTAAAAACTTTTCTAAGGCAATAAGATAGCCAAACCAAATGTTCCTTCTCTCTTTTGGACCTTCCATGCAACAGTAATAGTTCTAAAGATTAGAGATGTGGGAGGCAATGGATGCCTTCCACACACAATTGAAGAAGACTAAAGTAAAACTTGAATATGTTTTCAATGATGGCCCCCATTTTGTTACTAGTTTACAATATTATGGTCACATTCTTGTAAACACTATCGAGGACATAGTTACCCAGTACTAGACTGCTACCAATCACCATGTGACTAAGAGGTTCAGATGGATTTGCCATGGCTTGACTTTGGAGTTTGAGATTAATATGAAAGTAGGGATTAGGAGAAGGGATGATTTTTTAGCTATGGGCATAGATAAGTAAAATGAGTAATGTCAAATTATTATTATAAGGTATAGTTAGGAATGGAAGAAAATTATTAGCATGGTTAGGGGATGGATCAATTTTTAGAATTATTATAACACACTTGATCCTTAGTTTATGGAGAGCATCTGCTGGGTTTTCAAGTAGCTTTGGGAGAATAATTTGATTTATCAAGGTTTTAAGGGACTCT